>CM050172.1:31745372-32023379 GCA_027410445.1 Discoglossus pictus | reverse complement strand
CAGGGGAGTGGCTCTCATTGAGCGCCTACCGTCAAGTAGAGGGGGGAAAAGGTAGAGGGGGAGAGGCTTGCAATGAGCGCCAAAGGCGCTCATCGCAAGGCCAGTTAAGTAGAGGGGGAGAGGCTTGCAATTTGTGGCAAACACCATTGCCAGGCTTCAAATTTTATTGCCGTCATTTTTGACGGGCAAGTGGCTAGTAAAATATAAAGTGCACACTCACATTAGGTGACCTAAAGGTATGAGATATTGGAATCGCTTGACAGGAGGTCCCTCTCCTAGGAGATGTTCCGGAGAGTGCTGGTTCCCATACACTGGAATCTGTATCTTCCCTTCTCTTCAATGTGTTTTGAGATGATAAATATGATGCTACAGCTATATATTTATTCACAGGTCGAAGGCTTGAGATAAATCTCTTAAGTTTCAAGTAGTGATGTCGCGAACATAAAATTTTCGGACGCGAACCGCCGCAAATGTTCGCGAACCGGCGAACCCAGCGAACCGCCATAGACTTCAATGGGCAGGCGAAATTTTAAAACCCACGGGGACTCTTTCTGGCCACAATAGTGATGGGAAAGTTGTTTCAACGGGACTAACACCTGGACTGTGGCATGCTGGAGGGGGATCCATGGCAAAACTCCCACGGAAAATTACATAGTTGATGAAGAGTCTGGTTTTAAGCCATAAAGGGCATAAATTACCTAACATTCCTAAATTGTTTGGAATAACGTGCTTTAAAACATCAGGTATGATGTTGTATCGATCAGGTAGTGTAAGGGTTAGGTCCGCTTCACAGTGACAGACCAAACTCCCCGTTTAACGCACCGCAAACAACCACAAACAGTCCATTTGCACAACCGCAAACTCCCCATTTGCACAAGGTTGGATACCAAGCTAGCCATGTCCCGTTCCTTGTCCTCACTGATGTCATTGAAGGTCTCTTCCTCCACCCAGCCACCAAGGGTCCCCGAAAGGTGACAACAAGCCCCCTGGGACGCCTGCTGTGTTTGGTCTTCCACCTCCTCAAAGCCACCTTCCTCCTCTGACTCCTCTTCTTCAGACTTCTCTCACTGCATTGCCTCTCTCTGCATAATTATAAGGTGTGCTAAGTAGTACTACTCTTATCAGTTTAATACCTGTTACAGCACCTATCAGGGGGCGTGTATAAGGCCTGGATTTTTGGAACCGGGAGATGGAAAAAGATACTTGGTTGGTCGTATCACTTCAAATTTGGGGCACAGGGCGTGTAATCAAATGTGCCACCAGATAGGAGTGGCGTGTTTGTAAGTACTACTCTTATCAGTTTAATACCTGTTACAGCACCTATCAGGGGGCGTGTATAAGGCCTGGATTTTTAGAACCGGGAGATGGAAAAAGATGCTTTGTTGGTCGTATCACTTCAATTTTGGGGCACGGCACGTGCAGTCAAAGGTGCCACCAGATAGGAGTGGCGTGTTTGTAAGTACTACTCTTATCAGTTTAATACTTGTTACGTCACCTATCAGGGGGCGTGTATAAGGCCCGGATTTTTAGAACCGGGAGATGGAAAAAGATGCTTGGTTGGTCATATCACTTCAATTTTGGGGCACGGCACGTGCAATCAAAGGTGCCACCATATAGGAGTGGCGTGTTTGTAAGTACTACTCTTATCAGTTTAATACCTGTTACAGCACCTATCAGGGGGCGTGTATAAGGCCTGGAATTTTGGAACCGGGAGATGGAAAAAGATATTTGGTTGGTCGTATCACTTCAAAATGGGGCACGGCGCATGCAATCAAAGGTGCCACCATATAGGAGTGGCGTGTTTGCAAGTACTACTCTTATCAGTTTAATACTTGTTATGTCACCTATCAGGGCACGTGCATAAGGCCTGGATTTTTCGGACCGGGAGATGGAAAAAGATGCTTGGTTGGTCGTATCACTTCAAATTTGGGGCACTTTGTGACATTAGCTTCTTACGCTCAAACATGTCCTTTACAGGCACCTGACTATGGCCAGATGAGCAGGAACTGCTCACGGCGAGAGATGGAGTGGCGGATGGTTGAGAGGGGGCAAGGAGGACAGCAGTGGTTGATGTGGCTTATGATGCTGCACCAGGAGGAGGATGGCGGCTTTGAGTTTGTGTGCTGCTTGTACTCATGTGTTGGTCTGGAGTCACCCAAACATTAGGTCTCAACCTGTAGAGGATAAGGGAACCAGGCTACTCTAGACCTCATTCATCATTACAGGTTTTGACAGATTGGTACTATGCGTGCAAGCTACTGTGACAACAGATATGAGTGGCACTGTGCACTTGTAGAAGTTGGCTGAGTAGACGCTGTAGGCCTGACACAGACGCTTGCAGAAAAGTAACTGCTATTCAATGTATTACAGTCAAAATTGTATTCTTTGTTTAAATGTGCACTACTGACTGTTACACCAGATATGAGTGGTGGCACTAACTGGGCAAGTGGGCACAGTATACTATGTGAGCCTAAGACACACACGCTGGCAGGCAGGCAAATGAAATTAGATTACACAGAAAAAAAGTGTTGTTTTTTTTAAATGTAGAGTGCTGGTACACCACTAGATTGGATTGGTTGAACTTGGCACAGTGTATTTTAAAATGATGAGAAAACATGTTCTGTAACCTAATAAAAATCATTTTAGGAGGTTGAGAGAAAAAGAAACCGGATGGGGGGATACCGAGCAGAGCACACCATCTACAGCCCACTGGGAGACAAACTCATCCATTCCCCCAGTGGACAAAGCCAGGTGGTACTCTGCCCGGATACGGGAGCGCACCAGCACCCCTGACATGGCCTCAGGTGACAAGGGAACCCCCCCTATCAAACACTGCTTCCTGGACTTATATATAGCCAATTTGGCTAATGCCAGGAGCAGGTTGACGAGGAGGTCCCTGGCCTTATTGCCCCGGGACACTGGGCGCCCAAAAATAAAAATGTGAGGGGAAAAATGCAGCCAGAACTGCAGGAGGAGGTCCCTCAAGAGTGACAAGAGGGGCTGCAGTCTGGCGCAACTAAAATAAATATGATACACGGACTCTCCCACAGAATGGACAAGTGGAGGGAGAGTCCGTGAATTTAGCCAAGTACTCTCCCGTGCTCAGTGCACCATGGAGCACTCTCCAACTCAAGTCCCCGGTGGGTCGTGGAACTAAATCAGAATAAAGTTCCCTCCAACAGGGCCTCTTGCCCTCGTCAGCTGGTAGGACCCGCCTCCAGATGGTATCGGGACGGGTCACGAGGGCAAGGAAGTACACTGTATGGAGCACGAGAGAATATAAGCTCTTCCTCGGCATGCCGTGAAAGCATGCCGAGGGTATGTCCCTCAACTTTGAGAGGTTGGGGACAGGAGGAGCCTGAGGGGAAACACAGGGCTTGTGTCCAATGCAAACAGCCGGAGCAGGGGTGTTGAAAGGTGCATGTGGCACTCGCGCCTGCAAAGCCCCGCGAAGGAAGGTGCGCGAGTCGGGGGAGATGGCATCCCTAATCTCCTGGAGCAAGCGCCCTGAGACTTTGGGCATCACATATCCCAAACGGAGCGCAAGCTCCTGGGGTGACACCCAATCAGAACGCCCGTATTCCAGGAGATCCCCGACTCGGGTCATCCGTGCATGACTAAGGCGGCGGATGATACTGGGGGACTGTAACATTGGAGCCCCCACTGCTGGATTAAATAGCAGGGGCTCCGTGAATATTTCATCCCCCAAAGGCACGCCCTGCCTGGTCACGGAGACCATGTCCAGGCCTTGAGGGTTTCCTGGTAGTATGCCGGCAACACAGAGAGGTCTCTCCCAAACCCCTCGGGCCTGATCAGAAATAATTGCCGGTCATACCCCAGGTTGCGCAACTGGCGATAAAAGCTGGATGCCAGTGCGCACCACTGCGGAGAGGGATCTGCATATAGGTATCTCTGCAGGTACTGAAGGCGGAAGGTGGACAACTGGGAGCAAACACAAGCTACTCCCTGTCCACCCTCCACCAAAGGCAGACTTGCCACCCCTACAGAGACCCAATGCCTTCCCATCCAGAGGAAATCTAACAAATTCCTCTGGATATTGGTGACAAACTCGGGGGTCGGACTCAGACAAATCAGCTGGTGCCAGATCTGAGAAGCCACCAGCTGATTCACCACTAGAGTCCGCCCCCTAAGGGAAAGCATTTTTGCTAGACCCCTCCATCGTCCCAGACGAGAGAGGACACTGCCCTCTAACTCCCTCCAGTTGTCTGGGACGGAAGCGTCCGCAGCGGACAGGTAGACCCCCAGATATTTAATGACATCTGCCTCCCACGTGATGTCACGAAACGTGGGAGGCAAAGAGTCTACCTGTAAATTACCCTCTAAAAGGCCTGTGCATTTGGACCAGTTGATCTGAGCGGAGGAGGCAGCTGAATATACCTCCTGGCACTGTTTTGCCAGCTCAAGATCAACTGGATCCTGGGCCACGAGGAGCACATCGTCAGCATAAGCTGAAAGGACAATCTGCATGTCTGGATCTTTTAGCACCAGCCCTGTGAGCCTTTTCCTCAGTAGGCAGAGGAAAGGCTCGATGGCCAGTGCATATAACTGTCCAGACAAGGGACATCCTTGACGCACCCCTCGTCCAAATACCAAAAGTGCTGTTAGGGACCAATTGATTTTAAGTAAACACTCTGCAGAGGCGTACAGCATTCTTATAAAGCCCACAAACTGTGGGCCAAAGCCGTACGCTTGCAGAGTGGCTATGAGGTAACCATGGTCCACCCTGTCAAACGCCTTCTCTTGATCTAAAGAGAGAAAGGCGAGTGACAGACCAGTCCTGCGAGAATAATGCAATAGATCCCGGACCAGAAGGATACTATCAAAGATAGTCCGGCCCGGGATCGCATAGGACTGGTCAGGGTGAACCAATTCTGCCAGCACAGACCCAAGTCTAAGCGAGATGGCTTTAGCTACAATCTTGTAGTCCGTGCTGAGCAGAGAGACCGGTCGCCAGTTCTTAATAAGCCGGAGATCCCCCTTTTTGGGCAGTAGGGCAAGTACTGCCCTGCGACAAGACAGGGGCATCTCCCCGGTCTCCAGGGCTTCCCCAAGGACCAGATGGAAATCAGGCCCCAGAGTGTCCCAGAAAAATTGGAAAAACTCTACAGTCAGTCCGTCCAGTCCTGGAGACTTCTCACAGGACATGGCACGGAGGGCTTCAGAGAGCTCTTGAAAAGATAGTGGTATATCAAGCCACTCTCTTACACCCTCACTTACTGTGGGGAGCCCCTCCCATAGCACCCTGCAGGCGTCTGGAGAAATGGGATCCGGAGAGTAAAGATCTTTATAAAAGTTCCGGGCTCTGTCCCGGATACTCTCCGGATCTGTAAGGGGGGCACCGTCTTTATCTAGAAGACAGGTGATGTGCCTAATGTTACCCCCCTTTTTCTACAGTGAGTAGAAGAGGCGCGAGCCGCGGTCTAGATCTGTGAGAAAACCTAAGCGGCAGCGCACGTATGCCCCCTTGGCCTGGTGCCGTTCCAGGTCACAGAGGACACCCTTCCTCTCTACATACTCGCTCTGCAGGGATTGGTCCCTACAAGTGAACAGCCTCTGCTCCAGATGGAGTACCTCCCCCCGGAGTGACTTCAACTCAGCTTTGCGCTGCCCACTCGCACCCTTGGTATATTCCTGACACAGAAGTTGCAAATGAACCTTGCCCACGTCCCACCACAGTTTAAACGTAGCAAAGTCCCCCTTGCAACCCCTCCAGTCCGTCCAGAACTCCCGGATCAATGTCACGAGCCCCTGGTCCTTCAACAAAGCATTGTTGAAGTGCCAATAGGCAGCTCGTGGCGCTGTTGGCGTTAGCGCCACCGTCACAGACACACAGTTGTGGTCTGTGAACGGAGCCAGCCTAATGGCACAAGAACCGACTCGTGACGTATAGTGACTATATATATATAGTCTGTCGATCCGGGAGTGGGACACCAGACCTGCTCTCACCCTGACGTAGGTGAAACCGTCTGATGCCCCTGGGTTCTGCTCTCGCCAGATGTCCTCCAGGGAGAAGCAGGCGATGATCTCCCGCAGGGCTGACGCAGAAGGCGGGTACGGCTCTGGACTATTCCGGTCCAGAGCGTCGAGGGTGCAGTTGAAATCACCCCCGAGTACCAAACACTCATCTGCGTCAACCGTCTCCAAAAACTGGGACAGTCTGGCGAGGAACCTCACTCTCTCGGGCCCTCCAGCAGGGGCATATATATAAACTAGGTTAATGATGCAACCCTGCTCTCGGACCCGGAGGTGGATTAGACGGCCTGGGATAACAGCTTTCACAAGCAGCAGCTCTGGCTGAAAAAGACTCTGAGAACAGGGTCACCACTCCACATGACGCCGATGTGAAGTGGCTGAAGAAGACCCTGCCTCTCCACTCCAGTTGCCACGAGGCCTCAGCCTCTGGAGTGGTGTGAGTTTCCTGCAGGAAGCTCACAGAGTACCCTCCCTGATATAAATAGGAGAGTACCTGGAACCTGCGGAAACTGTCTTGACAGCCATTGGTATTTAGCGTGCTGATGTGCAAAGCCATTACTGCGTGTCAGGAATTGTGCGTTCCTCAGACCCTTGAGACTGCTGATAGGACACGCACATTTTATAGAATTTCCGGACTCGGAGATGCTCCGCAGTCCCAGAATTCTTGGCCCTAGTGCTGACCACTAGATATTGCTGGAGAGAGTGGAGAATAAACGACATATTCTTCCACCTCTCCAAGGCCAGCCGCACCTTCCTTTTCTTTTGTCCATGAAGCGTGCTCTCAAAGAATAGATCTATTTCCTTCACAGGGATAACCCACCCAGAATCTGATGTTCCTTCTAGTGGGTCACCCCTGGGCTCCTCTTGGCTGAGGGCTTTTACTCCATCCTCCCCGGCTGGAGTCAGTTTCCTCAGCTTTATTCTCAGGGACCCCCTCTTAGATGATACAGAAGGAGTCCCTTTAGCACCCTTCAAGGTAAATAATGGACCCTTGGATTGCTGCTGCACCCCTGTAGCTTCAGGAGTGCATTCAGGGGTAGCTGGCTGGACAGCAGTGGCTGGCATGGCTTCCTTAATGGAAGCCTTGGAGGCTTTATATGCCTCCTCTGCCAGTTCCACCGCTGCTTGCTCAGCTTGGATAGCACCGATGTTATGGTCAGTGGACGGCTGAGGAGGGTAGACAGGCTCTCCCATGATGTTAACAGGAAAACCTGTTTTATCACCCTCCCCCATTTCCACTTCCCCTTGTGCCACATCCCCCCTGACAGACAAATCCATGGGGTCCTGAATGGGGGTCATGCCTATATTCCCCCCCTCCAGTAGTGACTCGGCCTGGGGCTCTAACAACGCCTGAGGTACGTCACTAGAGAGTGACACTGGAGGAGGAGACTGACTGGTGCCCTTGAAGCTCAGCACCTCAGGGACACTGACTACCCATTCAGAAGGGTCTGGAGAGAGAGATGTGTTGTCTGGCACCGGCTGGCTGAGCTTATTAACCGGGCCAGACAATTTCACCGGATGAGAAGGGGAGATGTTTTGTTCCTCTTCTCGCTTTTAGAGGGAGGTGCTCCACTATAGAGCACTTCCCACTTATCCGCAACCTCCCTGTTGGTTTTATGCTTCCTCTTCCTGGGGACGTCTCTCCTGGAAGAGGAGCTGCCACTAGCTGCCTCCCCTGCAGAGGGCTTATTATCCCTCTGCTTACACTGTGCCCCCACACTAACTGATGTAATTATTTTGGGGGCAGATTGGGACTTGGGAGATGCAACTGTGACACTGGGAGGACCGGTGACATTCTTCCCCTTTTTCCCCGTGTCTGCAGTCTTGCTGGAGACCACAGACACAGATGGCTTTTTTGGGGAAGAAGGGGGTTTGGAGGCCGTGGTGGTGGCTTGAGGAACAGCCTCCTTGCCTGAGCTCTGTGGGGGGGCTATGACCCTTGAGGTCCCCACTGTTATGGGTTTAGCGGGGATGGGTGCTGTACTGACGGAGGTGTCATTTGCTGGGGCTGGGGCATGATGCTTTACATTAGGACAATTCCTACGTGTATGCCCCAACCCCTTGCAATGATAGCACTGCACTTCCGTAGTGCTGTAAAAAATCCTGTAGAGCACCCCCTCAAATGGAACCCCAAAAGACCCCTCTATGTTTTCTGCGCCCTGAGGCAGGCACATTTGTACCTGCCTCTTGAAAGAGAGCACATGACGAAGTGCTCTCTCTCTGCACCCCAGGGGAATTTTAATAAATGGTGTTTTTACTTCCCCTAGGGTTAGCAGGTGGGGGTGCAGGAGGGAGTCTGGTAGGAAGGGGGGCACATTAGAGAGTGTTACTTTTGTGCCCAACCCTTCCAGGGGTTCTATTGGGACATATAATCCCCCCACTGTGATGCCTCTCTGTATAAGAATGTGAGCAGCAGCCAGAGTACGGGTAAAGAAAACTGCTTTCCCGTACATTTTGCTGGCTGCTACTATAACAGAGGGGCTGACGACATTAGCTGCAGCACGCAGATAGATATCAATGCTGTAGACCCCAGACATCTGACATTTAACCCCATGCTTCCTGGTGATCTGCCCCTCAGCCCCAGCGGTGGTATTACTGGGGCCAGCAGAAACCACCTGTGACCAGGTATTAGCCACAGGGGTAGGTCTGCTGGCAGAACCACCAGGAGCTGGGGCTGCCTTATCTGCCTGGGGCCTATGCTGTGCAGTGCTGCAGCTAGGATTTTCAGGGGCCATTATTCCCCCTTTTGACCCCTGAGGCTTCTTAATGGTCTTATCCCTCATGTTTAGACCCTTTTTTTTTTTTTTTTGTTTATTTGTTTTATTTATTTTTATTTTTTGTTTTATGATTTTGTATTGTTTTCTTTTTAAAAATATATAAGTGTGAAAAAGAAACAAAAAGACAAAACTAAGGGAGAGAGTGGAAGCAGTGGAAGGGTTAATGGCCTGTTGCAAGGTGTCTAATTGCAACAACACAGAGAACACAGAGGCGTTTTAACCCCTCTGTGTCTCTGTGTCAGATGTTAAAAAAAAAGCCTTTTCCACAAAAATTCTAATTGTTTTCCCCCCCACTGCCTACAAATATGTTACTTGTGTTCTCTCCCCCAAAACATAAAACCCAACACCAAACAAACAAAACTTCAACAAAACCTAATAAACTTTTTAAAAGAAAAAAAAAAGTCAAAGTAAAAAAGCTCCAGGAGTGAAGGTGTAGTGCTAAGGGAGGGGTGTGGCAAAGTATCCAGGAGACAGCTCACTCTCCTGGGATAGAGAGCTGAGCCTGACTCCCAGAAAAATAAACTTAAATTAAACTAAGAAAAATTCCACAAAAACTCCCAGAAATGAACAACACCGTGCACAAAGTGCTTATAAACAGAAAGGTGTTAAAATAAAACTTGTATTTGAGGGACTAAGACCATAAAAAGCCTTTTGTTTAGAGCTCAAGCATGCACACAACATGCTCTCTGAGAACTTGGCACAGTGTATTTTAAAATTATGAGAAAACATGTTCTGTAAACTAAATAAAAATCATTTTAGGAGGTTGAGAGAAAAAGAAACCGGATGGGGGGATACCGAGCAGAGCACACCATCTACAGCCCACTGGGAGACAAACTCATCCATTCCCCCAGTGGACAAAGCCAGGTGGTACTCTGCCCGGATACGGGAGTGCACCAGCACCCGGAAGATGGCCTCAGGTGACAAGGGAACCCCCCTATCAAACACTGCTTCCTGGACTTATATATAGCCAATTTGGCTAATGCCAGGAGCAGGTTGACGAGGAGGTCCCTGGCCTTATTGCCCCGGGACACTGGGTGCCCAAAAATAAAAATGTGAGGGTAGAAATGCAGCCAGAACTGCAGGAGGAGGCCCCTCAAGAGTGACAAGAGGGGCTGCAGTCTGGCTCAACTAAAATAAATATGATACACGGACTCTCCCTTGCCACAGAATGGACAAGTGGAGGGAGAGTCCGTGAATTTAGCTAAATACTCTCCCGTGCTCAGTGCACCATGGAGCACTCTCCAACTCAAGTCCCCGGTGGGTCGTGGAACTAAATCAGAATAAAGTTCCCTCCACCGGGGCCTCTTGCCCTCGTCAGCTGGTAGGACCCGCCTCCAGATGGTATCGGGACGGGTCACGAGGGCAAGGAAGTGCACTGTATGGAGCACAAGAGAATATAAGCTCTTCCTCGGCATGCCGCGAAAGCATGCCGAGGGTATGTCCCTCAACTTTGAGAGGTTGGGGACAGGAGGAGCCTGAGGGGAAACACGGGGCTTGTGTCCAATGCAAACAGCCGGAGCAGGGGTGTTGAAAGGTGCATGTGGCACTCCGGCCTGCAAAGCCCCGCGAAGGAAGGTGCGCGAGTCGGGGGAGATGGCATCCCTAATCTCCTGGAGCAAGAGCCCTGAGACTTTGGGCATCACATATCCCAAACGGAGCGCAAGCTCCTGGGGTGACACCCAATCAGAACGCCCGTATTCCAGGAGATCCCCGACTCGGGTCATCCGTGCATGACTAAGGCGGCGGATGATACTGGGGGACTGTAACATTGGAGCCCCCACTGCTGGATTAAATAGCAGGGGCTCCGTGAATATTTCATCCCCCAAAGGCACGCCCTGCCTGGTCACGGAGACCATGCTCCAGGCCTTGAGGGTTTCCTGGTAGTATGCTGGCAACACCGAGAGGTCTCTCCCAAACCCCTCGGGCCTGATCAGAAATAATTGCCGGTCATACCCCAGGTTGCGCAACTGGCGATAAAAGCTGGATGCCAGTGCGCACCACTGCGGAGAGCGATCTGCATATAGGTATCTCTGCAGGTACTGAAGGCGGAAGGTGGACAACTGGGAGCACACACAAGCTACTCCCTGTCCACCCTCCACCAAAGGCAGACTTGCCACCCCTGCAGAGACCCAATGCCTTCCCATCCAGAGGAAATCTAACAAATTCCTCTGGATATTGGTGACAAACTCGGGGGTCGGACTCAGACAAATCAGCCGGTGCCAGATCTGAGAAGCCACCAGCTGATTCACCACTACAGTCCGCCCCCTAAGGGAAAGCATTTTTGCTAGACCCCTCCATCGTCCCAGACGAGAGAGGACACTGCCCTCTAACTCCCTCCAGTTGTCTGGGACGGAAGCGTCCGCAGCGGACAGGTAGACCCCAAGATATTTAATGACATCTGCCCACCACGTGATGTCACGAAACGTGGGAGGCAAAGAGTCTACCTGTAATTTACCCTCTAAAAGGCCTGTGCATTTGGACCAGTTGATCTGAGCGGAGGAGGCAGCTGAATATACCTCCTGGCACTGTTTTGCCAGCTCAAGATCAACTGGATCCTGGGCCACGAGGAGCACATCGTCAGCATAAGCTGAAAGTACAATCTGCATGTCTGGATCTTTTAGCACCAGCCCTGTGAGCTTTTTCCTCAGTAGGCAGAGGAAAGGCTCGATGGCCAGTGCATATAACTGTCCAGACAAGGGACATCCTTGACGCACCCCTCGTCCAAATACCAAAGGTGCTGTTAGGGACCAATTGATTTTAAGTAAACACTCTGCAGAGGCGTACAGCGTTCTTATAAAGCCCACAAACTGTGGGCCAAAGCCGTACGCTTCCAGAGTGGCTATGAGGTAACCATGGTCCACCCTGTCAAACGCCTTCTCTTGATCTAAAGAGAGAAAGGCGAGTGACAGACCTGTTCTGCGAGAATAATGCAATAGATCCTGGACCAGAAAGATACTATCAAAGATAGTCCGGCCCGGGATCGCATAGGACTGGTCAGGGTGAACCAATTCTGCCAGCACAGACCCAAGTCTAAGCGAGATGTCTTTAGCTACAATCTTGTAGTCTGTGCTGAGCAGAGAGACCGGTCGCCAGTTCTTAATAAGCAGGAGATCCCCCTTTTTGGGCAGCAGGGCAAGAACTGCCCGGCGACAAGACAGGGGCATCTCCCCGGTCTCCAGGGCTTCCCCAAGGACCAGATGGAAATCAGGTCCCAGAGTCTCCCAGAAAAATTGGAAAAACTCTACAGTCAGTCCGTCCAGTCCTGGAGACTTCTCACAGGACATGGCACGGAGGGCTTCAGAGAGCTCTTGAAAAGATAGTGGTATATCAAGCCACTCTCTTACACCCTCACTGACTGTGGGGAGCCCCTCCCATAGCACCCTGCAGGCGTCTGGAGAAATGGGATCCGGAGAGTAAAGATCTTTATAAAAGTTCCGGGCTCTATCCCGGATACTCTCCGGATCTGTAAGGGGGGCACCGTCTTCATCTAGAAGACAGGTGATGTGCCTACTGTTACCCCCCTTTTTCTATAGTGAGTAGAAGAGGCGCGAGCCGCGGTCTAGATCTTTGAAAAAACCTAAGCGGCTGCGCACGTATGCCCCCTTGGCCTGGTGTCGTTCCAGGTCACAGAGGACACCCTTCCTCTCTACATACTCGCTCTGCAGGGATTGGTCCCTAAAAAGTGAACAGCCTCTGCTCCAGATGGAGTACCTCCCCCCCCCCGGAGTGACTCCAACTCAGCTTCGCGCTGCCCACTCGCACCCTTGGTATATTCCTGACACAGAAGTCGCAAATGAACCTTGCCCACGTCCCACCACAGTTTTAACGTGGCAATGTCACCCTTGCAACCCCTCCAGTCCGTCCAAACCTCCCGGATCAATGTCACGAGCCCCTGGTCCTTCAACAAAGCATTGTTGAAGTGCCAATAGGTGGCTCGAGGCGCTGTTGGCGTTAGCGCCACCGTCACAGACACACAGTTGTGGTCTGTGAACGGAGCCAGCCTAATGGCACAAGAACCGACTCGTGACATATAGTGACTAGATATATGTAGTCTGTCGATCCGGGAGTGGGACACCAGACCGGCTCTCACCCTGACATAGGTGAAACCGTCTGATGCCCCTGGGTTCTGCTCTCGCCAGATGTCCTCCAGGGAGAAGCGGCGATGATCTCCCGCAGGGCTGACGCAGAAGGCGGGTACAGCTCTAGACTATTCCGGTCCAGAGCGTCGAGGGTGCAGTTGAAATCACCCCCGAGTACCAAACACTCATCTGCGTCAACCATCTCCAAAAACTGGGACAGTCTGGCGAGGAACCTCACTCTCTCGGGCCCTCCAGCAGGGGCATATATATTAACTAGGTTAATGATGCTACCCTGCTCTCAGACCCGGAGGTGGATTAGACGGCCTGGGATAACAGCTTTCACAAGCAGCAGCTCTGGCTGAAAAGACTCTGAGAACAGGGTCACCACTCCACATGACGCTGATTTGAAGTGGCTGAAGAAGACCCTGCCTCTCCACTCCAGTTGCCACAAGGCCTCAGCCTCTGGAGTGGTGTGAGTTTCCTGCAGGAAGCTCACAGAGTACCCTCCCAGATATAAATAGGAGAGTACCTGGAACCTGCAGAAACTGTCTTGACAGCCATTGGTATTTAGCGTGCTTATGTGCAAAGCCATTACTGCGTGTCAGGAATTGTGCATTCCTCAGACCCTTGAGACTGCTGATAGGACACGCACATTTTATAGAATTTCCGGACGCGGAGATGCTCCGCAGTCCCAGAATTCTTGGCCCTAGTGCTGACCACTAGATATTGCTGGAGAGAGTGGAGAATAAACGACATATTCTTCCACCTCTCCAAGGCCAGCCGCACCTTCCTTTTCTTTTGTCCATGAAGGGTGCTCTGAAGGAATAGATCTATTTCCTTGACAGGGATAACCCACCCAGAATCTGATGTTCCTTCTAGTGGGTCACCCCTGGGCTCCTCTTGGCTGAGGGCTTTTACTCCATCCTCCCCGGCTGGAGTCAGTTTCCTCAGCTTTATTCTCAGGGACCCCCTCTTAGATGATACAGAAGGAGTCCCTTTAGCACCCTTCAAGGTAAATAATGGACCCTTGGATTGCTGCTGCACCCCTGTAGCTTCAGGAGTGCATTCAGGGGTAGCTGGCTGGACAGCAGTGGCTGGCATGGCTTCCTTAATGGAAGCCTTGGAGGCTTTATATGCCTCCTCTGCCAGTTCCACCGCTGCTTGCTCAGCTTGGATGGCACCGATGTTAGGGTCAGTGGACGGCTGAGGAGGGTAGACAGGCTCTCCCATGATGTTAACAGGAAAACCTGTTTTATCACCCTCCCCCATTTCCACTTCCCCTTGTGCCACATCCCCCCTGACAGACAAATCCATGGGGTCCTGAATGGGGGTCATGCCTATATTCCCCCCCTCCAGTAGTGACTCGGCCTGGGGCTCTAACAAAGCCTGAGGTACGTCACTAGAGAGTGACACTGGAGGGGGAGACTGACTGGTGCCCTTGAAGCTCAGCACCTCAGGGACACTGACTACCCATTCAGCAGGGGCTTTTTTGGGACCCCCCTCAAAGGCCAGAGGCAGAACCTGATCTTTCTTGTCTACCCCTGCCTCACTTGGGAGACCCTCTTGCCCCTGCTTTTCCTCCAGACCCTTTTCCACATTAACCCCTATAGGGTCTAGAGAGAGAGATGTATGGTCTGGCACCGGCTGGCTGAGCTTAATAACCGGGCCAGACAATGTCACAGGATGAGGAGGAGATGTTTTGTTTCTCTTCTTGCTTTTAGAGGGAGGTGCTCCACTATAGAGCACTTCCCACTTATCAGCAACCTCCCTGTTGTTTTTATGCTTCCTCTTCCTGGGGACGTCACTCCTGGAAGAGGAGCTGCCACTAGCTGCCTCCCCTGCAGAGGGCTTATTATCCCTCTGCTTACACTGTGCCTCCACACTAACTGATGTAATTATGGTGGGGGCAGATTGGGACTTGGGAGATGCAGCTGTGACACTGGGAGGACCGGTGACATTCTTCCCCTTTTCCCCCGTGTCTGCAGTCTTGCTGGAGACCACAGACACAGATGGCTTTTTTTGGGAAGAAGGGGGTTTGGAGGCCGTGGTGGTGGCTTGAGGAACGGCCTCCTTGCCTGAGCTCTGTGGGGGGGCTATGACCCTTGAGGTCCCCGCTGTTATGGGCTCAGCGGGGATGGGTGCTGTACTGACGGAGGTGTCATTTGCTGGGGCTGGGGCATGATGCTTTACATTAGGACAATTCCTACGTGTATGCCCCAACCCCTTGCAATGATAGCACTGCACCTCCGTAGTGCTTTAAAAAATCCTGTAGAGCACCCCCTCAAATGGAACCCCAAAAGACCCCTCTATGTTTTCTGCGCCCTGAGGCAGGCACATTTGTACCTGCCTCTTGAAAGAGAGCACATGACGAAGTGCTCTCTCTCTGCACCCCAGGGGAATTTTAATAAATGGTGTTTTTACTTCCCCTAGGGTTAGCAGGTGGGGGCGCAGGAGGGAGTCTGGAAGGAAGGGGGGCACATTAGAGAGTGTTACTTTTGTGCCCAACCCTTCCAGGGGTTCTATTGGGACATATAATCCCCCCACTGTGATGCCTCTCTGTATAAGAATGTGAGCAGCAGCCAGAGTACGGGTAAAGAAAACTGCTTTCCCGTACATTTTGCTGGCTGCTACTATAACAGAGGGGCTGATGACATTAGCTGCAGCACGCAGATAGATATCAATGCTGTAGACCCCAGACATCTGACATTTAACCCCATGCTTCCTGGTGATCTGCCCCTCAGCCCCAGCGGTGGTATTCCTGGGGCCAGCAGAAACCACCTGTGACCAGGTATTAGCCACAGGGGTAGGTCTGCTGGCAGAACCACCAGGAGCTGGGGCTGCCTTATCTGCCTGGGGCCTATGCTGTGCAGTGCTGCAGCTAGGATTTTCAGGGGCCATTATTCCCCCTTTTGACCCCTGAGGCTTCTTAATGGTCTTATCCCTCATGTTTAGACCCTTTTTTTTAGTTTATTTATTTTATTTATTTTTATTTTTTGTTTTATGATTTTCTATTGTTTTCTTTTTTGAAATATATAAGTGTGAAAAAGAAACAAAAAGACAAAACTAAGGGAGAGAGAGAGATGATGCTTGGCAGTGGAAGGGTTAATGGCCTGTTGTGAGGTGTCTAATTGCAACAACACAGAGAACACAGAGGCGTTTTAACCTCTCTGTGTCTCTGTGTCAGATGTTAAAAAAAAGCCTTTTCAACCAAAAGTCTAATTGTTTTCCCCCCCACTGCCTACAAAGATGTTATTTGTCTTCTCTCCCCCAAAACATAAAACCCAACAACAAACAAACAAAACTTCAACAAAACCTAATAAACTTTTTAAAAGAAAAAAAAATTAAAGTAAAAAAGCTCCAGGAGTGAAGGTGTAGTGCTAAGGGAGGGGTGTGGCAAAGTATCCAGGAGACAGCTCACTCTCCGGGGATAGAGAGCTGAGCCTGACTCCCAGAAAACTAAAACTTAAATTAAACTAAGAAAAATACCACAAAAACTCCCAAAAATGAACAACACCGTGCACAAAGTGCTTATAAACAGAAAGGTGTTAAAATAAAACTTGTATTTGAGGGACTAAGACCCTAAAAAGCTTTTTGTTTAGAGCTCAAGCATGCACACAACCTCTTGGCACAGTACTTGTAAGCCTGACACACACACTGGCTAGCGGTCACGCAAATGAACTTAGATTGGTGGTCACCGGTCAGGCAAATGAACTAAGACTTAACAAAATAAAAGTTTTGGTTTTTTAAAAGTAGATAACTAGTAAACAAGATTGTATTGGTTGCACTGTGCACACACAGTATAAGCTGTGAGCCTGACACACACACTTGCTAGCAGGGGCAAGCAGCAAGACAGGCAAATGAAGTTAGATTAGACAGAAAAAAACAAACAAAAAAAATGATGTTATAGCCCTAAAAAGGGCTTTTTGGGGTGCTGTGTTTACAGCAGAGATCTGATTAGTCCTTCAGCACTGCACTGGACCCTGAATAAACTTGCCTAGCTATTGATTTCACTATTCAATCAGCATCACCTACACTCTTCCTCCTCTCAGTAAGACTGCAAGTTAGTTATGATTCCAAAATGGCTGCTGTCCATGAGGTAGAAGGGTGTGGAAGGCAGGGTATGATGCTGATTGGCTGGAATGTGTCTGCTGACTGTGAGTTGCAGGGTCAAAGTTTGCTCAATGATAAAGTATAGGGGCGGATCAAACATCGCATATGTTCGCAGTTCGCCGCAAATGCGAGCATGCTATGTTCGCCGGGAACAGTCCGCCGGCGAACTATTCGCAACATCTCTAGTTTCAAGTCATTTAGGAGGAAAAAATGGGTCCTATCATCAGACCTAGGCCCCTATTTAATTGAGCAGTTGTTTATTACTGGAGCCTGTAAACTAATTTGCTATTTAATTGGTGTGTTTTAGCGAGCCGCAAACAATCTACAAGTTTCTTGCTGAAAATCCTTGTGGTTGTCAAGATCATAACTTCCAACCCATCTAAGCTTTTGATCTTTTTGATCTATGGGTACCAAATAGGACTCGCAGGGGGTTAAACACCTGTTCGCAGCACTGTAAAAGCAAATAAAAAAATATTATTGTACTTTAAAAGACAGGGAAAGCATTGAAAGACATGAAGAATTAATTGCACAACAGTCTCAAGCTCGCAAATCTGCATTAAAAAATTATTGTTTTTAAGGTTTCATTTCCGTCATATCAATCCCGGGAATCAATGGGTTAATACATATCAGGCCATTCAAATGGACTAAAGCAGTATCGATCATTCATTTTTATTATTTTGTACATTGCTGGATGTCGAGTCTTATCATAAGCATTACCCGGGCATGCGCATTGTGGTGGGGTGCGCATCCAGCATGAGTGGGGGGGGGGGGATAGTCACAGAGGAGTGGGGGGGGGAGACACAGGGGAGTGAGAGGAGGGGGAGAGACACAAAGGAGTTAAAGGAGGGAGGAAGAGACACAGAGGAGTGAGAAAAAGGGGAGTGAGAGGAGGGGAAGAGAGGCACAGGGGAAGAGGGGGAGAGACACAGGGGAGGGAGGGGTGAGAGACACAGGGGAAGGAGAGGAGAGGGGATACAGGGGATGGGGGAGAAACACAGGGGTGGGAGAAGAGGGGGGTAGACACACAGGGGAGGGAGAGGAGACGGGGAGAAACACAGGGGAGGGAGAGGAGGGGGAAGAGACACAGGGGAGGGAAATGGGGGGGAACAGACATGAGGGAGGGGGGAAGAGACACAGGGGAGGAAGTGACACAAAGAAAAGAGACATAGGGGAAATGAGACACAGGGAAGGGAGAGGGGGGCAAGAGACACAGAGGAGGGAGAGAGGGGGCAAGAGATACAGAGAAGGAAGAGGGGGGCAAGAGACGTAGGTGAGGGAGAGGTGGGAAAAGAGACACGGGGGTCAGGGGTGAAAGACGAGAGAGGGGGTAAAAACACAGGGGGGGAGGAGACACACGTGAGAGGAGGGAGGAAATGAGACACAAGGGAGGAAGTAGACAGAGGGAGGGACTTACAATGAGCGCTGAAGGTGCTCATTGCAAGGCCAGTGATGAGCGCCAAAGGCACTCATCGCGAGGCCAGTAAAGTAGAGGGTGAGAGGCTCCCATTGTGGGGCAAACAGCATTGGCAGGATTCACACTTTATTGCCGTCATTTTTGACCGTCAAGTTGCTAGTAATTATAATAATAATAATACAAAGAAAAAATAGAAAAAGGAGGGCACAGTGTAAATAAATAAAATAAAAAAATACCAAGCTATTGTCCAATATAAACTAGAGGAGACTGATTCGTTAGCGTACCCCAGAACCCAAGATTAGAACTTGGATTAATAAATAATAAAATAATATGAAAATATGATATTAATCTAAAACCAAGCTACATAAAGTAAACAAACAGCCGAGTATATAAGTAAAAAATGTATCACCAAAGAGAGAGAGATAAAATTGAGGCATATGTATTAACGTAAACATGGTGTCCCTGTGTATCAATTATTTAATAAAGGCAGCCAGATTAATGTCCTTGTTTAGACCCTCGGGTTCTAGTGTACCTAGAATGTGGATCTATTTTGTTTCTTCTACGCCACAATATTGAACCTACAGGTAGATTTTATCTTTAGAGCTATTGAATTCATCTTAACACATAATTATTTCCTACTAGCTACCTGCCAGTCAAAAATGTCGGGAGTCAAATTGTAAGGCAGGCAATGCTGTTTGCCACACATTGCCTGACAGATGTGAAGGGAATCCTTTTTCCACACCTCTCTCTCTCTCCTGTGTCTCCTTCCCACCTCTCTCCCCTGTGTCTCCTTCCACCCTCTCTCCCCTGTGCCTCCTTTCCGCCTCTCCCTTCCCTCCTCTCCCTCCCACTGTCTTCTTTCCCCCCTCTCCCACCCCTGTGTCTGTTCCCCCCCCCGACTCCGTTCCCTGTGTCTTCTTTCCCCCTTCTCCCTTTCCCCTCTCACTCTTCTGTACCTCCTTTCCCCCTCTCCCTCCCCTGTGTCTCCTTTCCCCCATCTTCCACTCCTGTGTCTCCTTTCCCCCCCCCCATCTCCCTCCCCTGTGCCTCATTTCCCCCCTCTCTCCCTCTCCTGTGTCTTCTTTCCCCCGTGTCTATTTTCCCCCTCTCCCTCCCATGTGTCTCCTTTACGCGCTCTCTCACTTTCCTGTTCCTCCTTTCCCCCTATTCCTTTCCCCCCAAGTCTCCTTTCCCACGCTCCATTCCCCCCTCATGTCTTCTTTCCCCCTCTCCTTCCCCTGTGTCTCCTTCTCCCCCTCTCCCTGCCTTGTGTCTCCGTTACACTTTCTCTCCCTCCCTTGTCTCCTCTCCCCCATCCTTTCCCCCCTCTGTCTTGTACCTGGATGGAATCCTGCCAGTAGCGGCACTCTCACCTCTTCTTTCTCCCGTCCACCGGTCAGAAATACTTTCTGTATCAAGCCGTGCATTGCGCATGCGCATTCCGCCTGCGTGATGTGCAGCTTGATCCAGAAAGTAGTTCCGAACGGAGGACGGGAGCCGCAGAGGAGGTGAGTTCCGTGCTGCTGGCAGGGATGCATCCAGATATGTAGTTGGGCCAAGGGTGTTGCGAGCCCGGGGGGCTTCGTGATGAGCGCCTCTAGTGGTCATCGTGAGCCCTCTCCTGGCAGGAACCAAGAAGTGTGGGTTGATACAACCACGGGGGGCCTCGCGATGAGTGCCTCTGGCGCTCATCACAAGCCCTCCACTGGCAGGAACCAGGTATGATGGCAAGTATCATGAAAAATCTCTGGATTCCCTACAAGAAAAAATGCTTATCACATTTAGGAAGAGTACCAACTTTAAGAAACATCTTGCACCTTTTTTCATTGTCGTCTATTTTACTTCCAACACCCATTTTAACTTACAGCCCTTTTAATAAATCTGGTATATCATTAGGGAATGCAGTGAAGTACAACAAGTTATCCACATTACCTCTGTCCCCTCTATGTATAATATTATGATAGCATACAAAACATAATTGCCTATTAGTATTCTTTTTTAGATTATTTGTATTATCGATTTATGTGGTAGTGCCTTAATGAGAAGACACCTATGTTTTTATTTATTGACTAGTTTTCTTATAAGTTTTACATATCATTTTGGCTATTGTACAGTTTGTAATTGTTTATTGGTGTTTGCTTACTTATGTATGGTCTTGTGCCATGTTTTATATACTATGTGGTGACCGTTACTGCTGGAGTATAAAGATTGCCAGAGGAATCGTAGTAGTTGCCAAATGAGAGATGTTATCATGTGGAAGGTGCAAGATGTAAAATATATAGCTTGCCAGAGTATATGCTTTATTATGTGATCATGTGGGCTGGTCCTTCCATGTGGTGTGTGTGGATGTACTCCCATTTACAGTGTGGAGCTTAATGCTGCGTTGCACCGGAAATAACCTCCACGGTCTCCGGAAGTACACATCACACCAGAAATTATGTTAGCGGAAGTACAAGTCTCACCAAAAGTGACATCACCATCCACCAGAAGTGAGGGGAAACCACGAAACATGCTGCAGGCACGCCCCACTCACATAAAAGGCCAGGAGGGGCACTTTCACAATCCTATTTACTGCAATTATAGAGCACTATCATCAATTTTTTTTTTTCTAAACATCGAGAAAGCTCGCTAACACGAGCGAAACGTGTTCGGTTTTATGCTTTATTATGTGATAGTGTGGGCTGCTGCCATGCCCAGGGCCTGACTGGACTGTTTTGGCCTATGGCTTGGGTCTGTGCTGAGAATAAGTTATCCTGTTTATGGTTAAAGTTATGTCTTTTTTTATTGCTTATGGTTAAAATATGATTACTCTGTTATACTGTATGTATCTTGGTTTATGCTCTGCATAACATTAACTATTCTCAGTCTATTGCATCAGCCCCCACCTAAATAAGATTAAGGCCTAATATGTTACAGTGTTGTTATCTGGTGAAGACTCCCCCGGCCTCACAGGGGCCTTGAGCAGATAAGCAGATATTCTGAGCGGTTAGAACTATTGTTTAAAGTTATTATAATCACCCGGATGAGATTAAAAGATCTGATTTCATAAGAGGAACAGGATTTTTCCAGTAAACAAAGGGCAGCCTATTATTTAGGAATGGGGCTTACTGATTGGTCAGCCTGTGTGCCAGAAACTTGTATAAAATGTGCCAACATAAACAAGGTGTAAGTGTCATTCTGTGAATTAATTCTAATTCTAAGGGATTATATGGTGTTCCGGATATTCTGAGGCCATCTTCTGTACCAGAGATAGTAAGAACTACACGGTCCTGCTGGGGTAGGCTTGAACTAGGTTCTTGTCAAGCCCCATTGAAGAAGCAGATTGTGATATTGGTGGTAGTGGTGGGATAATGTTACGACCTGCTTCTTTAATGGGGCTTGACAAGAAGCTAGTACATCCAGGCCAGTGGGCTTTCTGGCTTACACAAATCAAGTTGTCCCAGGGGCCTAGCCAGTTCCAGCAACTGCTCCTCACGGGTTATCTCTATCCCCCAAATGCCAGGGTCAATGCCCCTTCCTTCCCCCATGGTTAGGGCATCTCATAAAACAATATTTCCACTAAGGGCTGTACCTGCTGCATCTGCCAGTCTGTACTCCTTCTAATGAACTTGTCTGGGATCTCCACTCCTTGGGGCTGCATTCTGCTCACTGTCTCCCAGCCTTCTTTCTCTGGAACTACTGTCTAGGTACAGCTCTCACCTCCCTCTGGTTCTTTGGTCTCTTGATCCTCAGGCGGAACCTCCTGGCTCTCTCCGTCTGTTACTGCCTGGTGTGTAGATACAGGCAGCCCCTTAGCATCGGCTTTTATTGCCTCCTGCACAGTCTGAAGAGCAGGACTGCTTGCTGTTTCTGCTCCAGGGTCTGTGGCTGGTTCCTGGACAATGGTCATCCAAGGATCCTCCCCACTTAGCTTACAGTCCACACCTTTCTCTTCTGACCCAGCCTTGGAAAAATTTAGCTGAATCCCTGTAGACTCTGCTAGGTGGATCTGTTCCATGTCTGACTGGCATGAGCCCTCTCATCTGGGTGGCCACAACCCATCCAGGGATGCTTCATCTAGCGAGTCTACATATTCCACCTCCAGCTGTAGCTCCTGCTGGATCAAAGGCCAAAGTAAGCTAGCTGTCTTGGAGCCTGGCTCCAGCCTTAGCATTTGACAGCTCTTGTATAACAGTCTCAGCTGCCTTCTTTCAGTCCTCAAGCCAAAATCTGGATCCCCATATACAATGTCCCAAAGTGCCTCCTCCTTCCTCAATGAAAAGGACCCCACATGAGGTATCCCCACAGGTCCCACCCAATAAGCATATTGCTCCTCCAAGGCAACCTCCTCATCTACCAGTTCCTTCAGCCATTCCATTAGCTTGTGACCTGGCCATAATCCCAGAAACACCATCCATTTATTTAGAAGGCCCATTCCTTGACAGTGCTTTCCAGTCCCCACAAAATTCTCTGTCTCTACTGGGGATAAACACACCCCATCCACAGGAGCTGGGAAAGGCAGTTGCTCATCCCTCTCCACTCCTCCTGTATTATTTGTGTCCTTAGACCAATTAACTGCTCTGTAGTAATATCCTCTGGCATGGCTGCTTTCCATCTCTGGAATCTCCTGATTGCTTCCTCCTCCTCTGTTGCAGACATCTCTTTATAAGTTGCCATCTTTCTGTACTCCACGGAGGTCCCAGCACTGCCACCAACCATGTGGTGTGTGTTGATGTACTCCCGTTTACAATGTGGCGCTTTATGCTGCATTGCACCGGAAATTACCTCAGCAGTCACCGGAAGTACGCGTCGCACAAGAAGTGACATCAGTGGTCACAGGAAGTAAACACCGCGCAGAAAGTGACATCACCACCCACCAGAAGTGACACAGGGAAACTGCAAAACATGCTGCATGTAGGCCCCTCTCATATGAAAGGCCGGTAAGGGCACTTTCAAAAGCCCTATTTACTGGAGTGCAATAATAAAGCTCGCTAGCACAAGCAAAATGCATTTGTTTTTATCTATTTTGATACCAATATGTTTTAATAGACAGTATAATACGTTGACACTTTTGATTTCTGATACCCAAGTAAGCACTGCTGTGTTCTCACCAATATAACGCTTCCAAGTGTTTTTGGGCACAACAATAGGTCAGATGAAAGTCCATGCGGGTGGCCTGATATTTATTAACTCATTGATTCCCGAGATTGATATACCACGTAATTAAACCTTAAAAACAATAATTTTTTAATGCAGATTTGCGGGCTTGAGACTGTTGTGCAATCCCTTCTAATGTCTTTCAATGCTTTCCCCATATTTTAAAGTGCAATATTGATTTTTTATTTGCTTTTACAGTGCTACGAAAATGTGTTTAATCCTCGTGCGAGTCCTATTTGATGCCCGTAGGATTTTCTAATACATTTGTCATTTACTAAGTGTGAAAACATTTGCGGGCTTGAGGAAATGTAGCAATTGAATAGCGATTTGAGATTTTAGCGATTGTAACATTTGCGGGCTTGAAAGTTCAAAAGCTTAGATGGGTTGGAAATTACGATCCTGGTAACCACAGGGATTTTCAGCCAGTAAAAAAGCCAATTGAATAGCAAATTAGTTTACAGGCTATATTACAGGCTATATTAAAGGCTACAGTAACCAAGAATTGCTCAATTCAATAGGGGTCTAGATCCGATGATAAATAAATCTCTTGGAAAATAAGGTGGAAAATAAAAGGAGTCCTATCCTATTTAGGCCCCTATCCAATTGAGTAATTGTTGGTTACTGGAGCCCGTAATATAGCCTGTAAACTGATTTGCTATTCAATTGTCGTCTTTTAGCAAGCCACAAACGATCTAAAAATTAGAAACTGAAAATCACTGTGGTTTAAAAAATTGTAATTTACAACCCATCTAAGCCTTTGACCTGTAAAGGCTGCACATTTTACAATCGCTAAAGTCACAAATCGCTATTCAATTGCTACAATTCCTTAAGGCCGCAATTGTTTTCAAACCCACAAATGGCAAATGTAGCCCAAAATATTGAGGGCTCCAAATGAGACCCGCAAAGGGTTTACAGAGTAGTTTGTAACACTGCAAAAAACAATTAAAACACACCAATAGACTTTAAAATATGGAGAAAGCAATGTAAAACATAATAATTAATTGCACAACAATTTCCAATTAACAAATAGGCTTAACTTTTTTTTTCCTCATATGTTGGAATGGTCATGCATATGCCAATATGAAAAGTGTGGCTGCAAGATGCTGAAAGCAATTAAAGGCACACTACCTGATTACATTTCTACACAAATACATGGACATGGCTGACATATTAACCCTTTCTCACTCACAGAGGCTCTAATGTGGACCCTAAAAATACAAAGATAATCTTATATATATCTCACTCATCACATCTACATTGAGAAAATAAATAGTGGCCAAATTATACTGCTACATGACATATATTAAGCACCAGGGAAACATTTTATTTTTGGTTCTTCACTCCTTCAGTCGTGTCCAACTCTCTATGACCCTATGGACTTCAGCACACTTATCTATGTCTCTGTATGTGCTTATCCACAAGGTATGCATGGCAAAGATACTGGAGTGGGTTGCCAGTTCCTTCTCCAGTGGACTGTGATTTGTCAGACCTCTCTGCTATGCCCTGCTCACCTAGAGTGACCCTACATGCAATAGCTCACAGCTTCATTGAAGTACACAAGCCCCTTTACCACGACCACTTTGCAATCCAGTAGAGGACCAGGGAAACATACACTCTAACCCATCAGGAAGGTCAGCAGAAATACATGGAGGCTGTGCAGAGGCACGTGGAGCAACAGCCAACTCACCTCCATCAGGGACAATCTCCACTATGCCCATCCTGGAAAGCCATGCCATTGATGGTGGCCATGTGCCAAGATGTATACCCCTTATCATTTTGTGAAATCCCATCAAGTGTTTTGCTATCAATCAATTTACATTATCACCTGTCACATTGTTATCAGGCCTTCAGGGGAATGTTGATATGCCACAGTATTACAAATTGGAGCTCTCATGTGTATTGAACCTATATTATTATAAATTAATATGTATATACTGTATATATATCCTGACAAACTAGCTGCCACTTCCAGGGCTGTTGACAGGCTTTGCAATGAAGTAGCTCAGGAGGCTGTTATAGGTTTAAGGATTTTTTTTCTGCAAACTTGGTCAGCCGGTACAAACAAAAGTAACACAAAAGAAAAACCTAGCTTCCTTGAAGCTCTGACTAGAAACGTAATAGCAGTTTCCTCACTGCCAAAAACTAATGCAAAATAAAGCTTTCAAATATACAGGTCTGTAAGTTTTTCTGCTCCAACAGTTTGTAGGTTTGCTTCAGAGTGCAGAGGTGTTGTCTCCTGGCTCTCAGTCCAGAATGAACCCAACCTGCTGAGTGCTCAGCAGTCCTTTTAAAGCAGAACGTAGCTGGGCTTAATTAGTCTGTTGTAGAAGGCTTAACTCTTTACCTTCCTAGGGGAAAATGGGTTCTGGTAAGTGTGCTACCTACATACACCCTTGTATGATTCTATTACACATCCCCCTTCCCAGCTCGACATCACAGGGTTGAGCGGTCAACACCATGAGGCAGTGAATGCGAGACAAAGCATCTGCATTTGCATGTTGGCTGTCGGCTCTATGAAGGGCTGCAGAGACAGTAGGGCTGCAGGGACAGGAACCCTCTCGTCACCCGGCTGTTCTTTTCCTTATTCTGCTGCATCCATTGCAGGGGTGCATGGTCGGACACCAAAGTGAACTTTCTCCCTAATAGATAGTAACAAAGTGCCTCACTGGCCCATTTGATAGCCAGGCACTCCTTTTCCCGAAGCGTCTGTTTGTAGGATGAATTCCTTGTCAAAACTGGGGGTAACTAACACAGGATTCTGACATAGGACCAAGTTTAGGACCGTGAACGCTGCTTCAGCCTCTGAGCTCCATTTAACCATGTTGGGCCCTTTGTTTTTTGTAAGGTCTTGTAGAGAAAGGGGGGAATTAACCTCCTATAATACCCCACTATTCCCAAGAAGGTCCTTACTTGCCTCTACCTAGGAGGTTGTGGCCAGTCCTAAATCGCCTTCACTTTGTTAAGCTGTGATCTGACCCTTCTCCTCCTGTATATCCCAAATATTTTGCCGCACTAAGTCCGCTGGCACACTTGTCGGGGTTTACGGTAGGGTGTGCACATCTTCGGGCTTCCAAAACAGTTTCCTTTTCCGGCAGATGTGTCTCACAGTCGTTAGTATAGATGATTATGTCATCTAGGTAAGCCGCTGCATACTCCGCGTAACAGCTTGTCCATCAGTCTCTGGTAAGTAGCCGTTGCTCTATGCAATCTAAATGGTAGTACCTTGTAATGAAAAAGCCTGTCAGGGGTTGAAAAGGCAATTTCTCCTTTGCCGCTTGCATCAAGGGTATTTATCAGTTCCCTTTTGTCAAACCCAACTCACTCATCTACTCTAGGTATGAGGTATGCATCGAACTCTGATACAGCATTTAGCTTGCGGAAATTGCTGCAGAATCTGACAGTTCCATCTGGTTTTGAAACCAGGACGATGGGGCTGCACCATTCGCTTTAAAACTCCTCGATGCAATAAGGTTTAATCCTTATTCTCACACCTGGTTTAGTGACAATATTGTGGTAAATGGCAGTGATGCAACCTGGGTCAGTAGAAAAAACTTCCACGTTCCGCTTCATCATTTTGTACGTTTCCTCTGTTTGTGCAAGGACAGATCTTGTGATACATAAGCCTTCGGAGGATCAATGCATATTTTAGACTCACTGTCATCTTCTCACTCCTCAGCCAGACAAGTAACATCCATCACTTTTGCTTGGTCTTTTCAAGATTTTAGAAGGTTTATATGGTATATCTGTTCTTTCTTATGATGTTCAGATTGACTGACTTTATAATCCAACTCCCCTATGACTTCAATAATTTCGTAGGGGCCTTGCCATCAGGCCATTAATTTGCTTTCGGTTGTTGGCACTAATACTAGAGCCCTGTGTCCGGGTTGAAACTTTCTCACCTAGGCTGTGCGGTTGTAATAGGTTTGCTGGTTACATTGAGTCCGTTCCATATGGTTTCACACCAGAGGGATAACTTTGGAAATTCTTTCCCTCGTGTTCCTTACATAATCAACAATATTTTCGCCAGGCACTATTTGCTCTACCCATTCTTCCCTTAATATGTCCAGAATTCCTCTACGATGGCGGCCGTAGAGGAGTTGGAAAGGAGAAAGTCCTGTGGAAGCTTGGGGGACTTCTCTGACTGTGAGGAGAAAATAGGGTAGGAGTAAGTCCCAATTTTTCCCGTCTCATGCCACAACCGAGGTACTGAGTAACTTCACCTGTAAAAGCTGGCACATGTCTCTCATCAGTTTTGGCACAAAGGGGGTCCCTTGATCCGTTAGGATTTCTTTTATTATTCCCACTCTTGAGTATAGTTGAATAAGCTCTTTTGCTATATTTTTTGAGGTGGGGGTGCAGAAGGGTATGGCCTCCTGGTATCTGGTATCATTATTACGAGGATGTATTGGTGTCCTCGGGCTGATTTTTCTAGTGGGTCCACAAGATCCATTGCTATTTTCAAAAAAGGCTCCTCGATTATGGGGAAAGACGACAGTGGAGCTCTTAGATCGGGGCGGGGAGCTGTCAACTGGCATTCAGGTGCAAGACGCACAGTACTGAGCTACTGCGGCATATATGCCAGGCCAGAAAAACCCCTTCAATATCTTTCCCAGGGTTTTATCCTTTCCAAGGTGGCCCCCATGGTGGTCACTGTGAGCCAAATCAAGGACTTTCTTCCTTTGTGCTCTGGGAACTAAGAGCTGCTCCAGTGTTTCTTTCTTCAAAGGAACGATCCTGTACAGCAAGTAATTCTGTAGTATGAAATATGGGCCCTGTCTCCTCTCTCTTCTGGTGACGGGATTACCGTTCCCTTCCACAAGCTGATGAAATATGTTCTGTAGGATCGGATCCACAGCTTGATGACATGCAAAGTCATTCTTGTCAGGGAACCACTGCAGTGGAGTAAGCTCCTCTTTTATAGGTTCTCTCGTGTTGGCCCTCTCTTCATCAGGTTGAGTCGTGGGACCTTTCAGTACTATCTTCCATCTTTCTTCTGTCTGGCAAGCTGCTAAAGCCTCCTCAACGGCTTTCCTCCTAATCAATGGATTTCCTTATCTTCTTAACTTTCTTCCTTTCCAGCTTTGTTTTGTGGGTTTTCCTGAATCTGGAGAATAGATCCTTGTCCATGAACGACGGGAGTGGCCACAGGGTTTCCTCTGCCTTTAGGGTTCTCTGTTTGGATTGTCTTTTGTTTTTACCTTTTCCTGTTCGAAAGAGATCTTCAAGTTGGGGGAAATCCCTGTCTAGCATGACAGGGTAGGGCAGGCTGGCCACTACAGGAGCGGTGAGCAACATGTTTTTTCCCCTGAACCTCCAGTGCTGCGGTACCAGTAGGGTAAAGGTTCACTGTCCCATGTACGCACATGATGCCCACCTTCCTTGAGGTTTGTATTTTGCTAGATCTTATAATTTTGCCCGAAAAGAGGGTTACCGTACTCTCAGAGTCAATTAAAGAGATGGTTTCCTTTCCATTAACTTTCATGTTTTTTATGAACTGATGCAGTTTTACGGCCACTCTTACCAGGTACGTATGTTCCCCCGGGTTGCATTGCATGGGTTCCTCCTTATTTGGGCAAAAGGCAGCTATGTGTCCTAATTCCCCACAGTAAAAGCATTTGATCTTGCTTACTGGGGTCCCTCTTTGCTTATTTTCTTTGGGAACTGAACTTTCTATGTTCCCTTGCAGCGGGTGTCTTTCAACTTCCAGCTTCATTGGTCTTGGTCTGGTTCTCATCCAGTTAGGTGTTTTAACCTTAGGGTTGTTAGGCTGCCTTTGAACACCGGAGGCCTCCTCTTTTGAGGAACGGGTTAGTTTCTTCATGGCCAGATATCTTTCTGTCAGTGAAATTAACTCATCTAGGGTCTCTGGCTCATTTTGCCCCACCCATTCTCTTAAGCCTGGTGGTAACCTTCTCAAGTAGCTGTCAAAAATCAGCAACTCTATAATTCTCCCTGGTCCATTGCTGTCAGGCTGTAGCCACCTTTGGGCTAAGTGAAGAAACTCAAACATCTGTGGGCGTAGGGGCTTATTCTCCCCAATCATCCACAAATGGAATCTTTGTGCTCTGGCGCTGCCGGTAACTCCGGATTTGGTAGGGATCTCTGCTTTCAAAGTTGCATAATTCAGGGCTTGTTTACTGTAGAGGTATGCTTTTTGGACTTCCCCACACAAATAATATGAGACTATGCTGGCCCAGGTTAGTAGATACATTTGAACATCGGCTTCAGGGCTAATTTTCTGTAGAAACTGATTTGTCTTGCTGCTCCTACAGGTCTCTGGTGACACGACAGGTTTGGGAGGTGTCATATGCTGAAGCTGGGCCAACAATATTTGGGTTACATAATTTGAGCTTGTCTCCCGCTGCAGCTTCCATTCTTCCATGGCTTGGGCCTGTTGTTCTGCCAAGGCCTGGTTTGCTCTAGCTTGTTGTTCTGCCGGTGCTTGTGTCGCCTGGGCCTGTTTCCTCAGGAACTGTTGTGTAGCCTCCTGCTGACAGGTAGTGGTCTGTATTAGAGCTTTCACTTGTTCCTCCATTTTGTACTGTGGGCTGTCTTCTTAAGCACGGACACTGTACATCCCACTGCCACTGAATGTGACAAACTAGCTGCCACTTCCAGGGTCATTGCCCTGTTGATGGGTTCTGCTATGAAGTAGCTCAGGAGGCCATTATAGATTTAAGTATTTTTACTGCAAACTTGGTCAGCAGGTACAAACAAAAGTAACACAAAAGAAAAAACTAGCTTCTTTTAAGCGCTGACTAAACAGTAATAGCAGTTTCCTCACTGACAAAAACAAATGCAAAACAAAGCGTTCAAATATACAGGCCTGTAAGTTTTTCTGCTCCAACAGTTTGTAGGTTTGCTTCAGAGTGCAGAGGTGCTGTCTCTCCTGGCTCTTAGTTCAGACTGAACCCAACCTGCTGAGGGCTCAACAGTCCTTTTAAAGCAGAACGCAGCTGGGCATAATTAGTCTGTAGAGATGTAGCGAATAGTTCGCCGGCGGACTGTTCCCGGCGAACATAGCATGTTCGCGTTCGCAGGGAACTGCGAACATATGCGATGTTCGATCCTCCCCCTATACTTTATCATTGAGCAAACTTTGACCCTGCAACTCACAGTCAGCAGACACATTCCAGCCAATCAGCATCATACCCTGCCTTCCAGACCCTTCTACCTCATGGACAGCAGCCATTTTGGAATCATAACTAACTTGCAGTCTTACTGAGAGGAGGGAGAGAGTAGGTGATACTGCATCAATATGGAAAACCATAGCTAGGCTACTGTACACAGTGTGCAATACAGTCCTGAAGGACTCTTTTGATCTCTGCTGCAAGGACACCCCTGTGTCTCTTCCCCCCCTTATCATCATCCTCCCCTCACCTTAGCACCCAACCCTAACACCCCTCACACTTATCCATAACACCCATCAACCTAACACCTAACCCTAACACCCCCTCACACTTATCCCTAACATCCCTTACCCTAACCCTAACACCCCTCACACTTATCCATAACACCCATCAACCTAACACCTAACCCTAATACCCCCTCACACTTATCCCTAACAGCCCTTACCCTAACACCTAACCCTAACATCCCTTACCCTAACACCCATCACACTTATCCCTAACACCCCTTACCCTAAAACATAACCCTAACACCCCTCACACTTATCCCTAACACCCCTTACCCTAACACCTAACCCTAACATCCCTTACCCTAACACCCATCACACTTATCCCTAACACCCCTCACCCTAACACCTAACCCTAACACCCCTCACACTTATCCCTAACATCCCTTACCCTAACCCTAACACCCCTCACACTTATCCATAACACCCATCAACCTAACACCTAACCCTAATACCCCCTCACACTTATCCCTAACAGCCCTTACCCTAACACCTAACCCTAACATCCCTTACCCTAACACCCATCACACTTATCCCTAACACCCCTTACCCTAAAACATAACCCTAACACCCCTCACACTTATCCCTAACACCCCTTACCGTAACCCTAACACCCCTCACACTTATCCATAACACCCATCAACCTAACACCTAACCCTAACACCCCTCACACTTATCCCTAAGACCTAACACCCCTCACACTTATTCCTAACATGCCTCACTCTAACACCCCTTACACTTATCCCTAACACCCCTCACCCTAACACCCCTCACACTTATTTCTAACATGCCTCACCCTAACACCCCTTACACTTATCCCTAACACCCCTCAGCCTATCACCTAACCCTAATACCCCCTCACCCGTATCCCTAACACCCCTTACCCTAACACCTAACATCCCTTACCCTAACACCCATCACACTTATCCCTAACACCCCTTACCCTAACCCTAACACCCCTCACACTTATCCCTAACACCCATCAACCTAACACCTAACCCTAATACCCCCTCACACTTATCCCTAACAGCCCTTACCCTAACACCTAACCCTAACATCCCATTCCCTAACACCCATCACACTTATCCCTAACACCCCTCATCCTAACACCTAACCCTAACACCCCTCACACTTATCCCTAACACCCCTTACCCTAACCCTAACACCCCTCACACTTTTCCATAACACCCATCAACCTAACACCTAACCCTAACACCCCTCACACTTATCCCTAAGACCTAACACCCCTCACACTTATTCCTAACATGCCTCACCCTAACACCCCTTACACTTATCCCTAACACCCCTCACCCTAACACCTAGCCCTAATACCCCCTCACACGTATCCCTAACAGCCCTTACCCTAACACCTAACCCTAACATCCCTTACCCTAACACCCATCACACTTATCCCTAACACCCCTTACCCTAACCCTAACACCCCTCACACACATCCATAACACCCATCAACCTAACACCTAACCCTAACATTCTCACACTTATCCCTAAGACCTAACACCCCTCACAATTATTCCTAACATGCCTCACCCTAACACCCCTTACACTTATCCCTAACACCCCTCACCCTAACACCCCTCACACTTATCCCTAACACCCCTCACCCTAACACCTAACCCCCTCACCCTTATCCCTAACACCCCTCACACTTCCCCCCCTTATCATCAAGGGAGGGGGGAGGATGATGAGGGAGGGGGGAAGAGACACAGGGGAGGATGATGAGGGAGGGAGGAAAAAGACACAGGGGAGGATGATGAGGGAGGGGGTAAAGAGATACAGGGGAGGGTGATGAGGAAGGGGGGAAAGAGACACAGGGGAGGATGATGAGGGAGGGGGGGGAAGAGACACAGGGGAAGATAATGAGGGAGGGGAAAAGAGACACAGGGGAGGATGATGAGGGAGGGGGGAAAGAGACACAGGGGAGGATGATGATTGAGGGGGAAGAGACACAGGGGAGGATGATGAGGGAGAGGGTAAAGAAATACAGGGGAGGATGATGAGGGAGGTGGGAGGATGATGAGGGAAGTGGGAGGATGATGAGGGATGGGGGATGAGACACAGGGGAGGGTGATGAGGAAGGGGGGAATGAGACACAGGGGAGGATGATGAGGGAGGGGGTAAAGAGATACAGGGGAGGATGATGATGGAGGGGGATGTTAGGTTATTTATGCCCTTTATGGATTAAAACCAGACTCTGCATCAACTATGTAATTTTCCGTGGGAGTTTTGCCATGGATCCCCCTCCGGCATGCCACAGTCCAGGTGTTAGTCCTGTTGAAACAACTTTCCCATCACTATTGTGGCCAGAAAGAGTCCCTGTGGGTTTTAAAATCCGCCTGCCCATTGAAGTCTATGGCGGTTCGCCGGTTCGCGAACATTTGCGGCGGTCGCGACATCACTATTAGTCTGTTGTGGGAGACTTAGCTCTTTCACTTCCTAGGGAAGAAGGGCTCTGTTAAGTCTGCTACCTACATACACCCCCTGTCTGATTCTATTACTATATATATATATATATATATATATATATATATATATATATATATATATATATATATATATATACTGTATATATATATATATATAAAAAAAAAAATATATATATATATATATATATATATATTTATTATTTGATAGTATTATTATATGTATTATTATATTATTATATGTATTAATCTATTGCATAGTTAATTTACAGATTAGTTTACAGATAGAGGAATGTGATACAAATGGGATGTATGTGGATGTCCCATTATATTCTGAATCACACTCAGAAATGTACAAGACTATGCATTAATATCATGGGTGTGGGTGGATACCAGAAGGGCAAGAAGTGTGTGTCATAATCTAGAATAATCATGTTGCATAGCACCTACGAGGGTCACATATGGTCATTACACCACTGCAAACAGAATCTGCTGAAAAAAAGGATCATCAGATATCACTCCATTTAATTAGAGTAACTAGTAATGTGCATAGCACTTACTTTTGGTTAGCATCTGCTCAATTAAACAAACAAATAAACATCTGGACTATCTCATCAAAACTGGTTTTACACATACAGTGTGTTCCTAAAGCAAAAAAATGAAAAAAGGTGGTCAAAAAAAGGAGGATACAAACATAAATGTACAGTATAGTGCTAAATACTGTAACTGCACCAATATACCAACTAACCTGATTTCCATCTGCAAGCATTACTATTAGCTAGTAGTTAGGATAACTCACTGGCCATGACCATTAATAATGATGTGTCATCTGTACCTCATACAAGGAATTATTTTTTAAATTCAGGTACCTTGTTCCAACCATTATGAAAAAAATATTTTGACACATTCAGAAGAATGTTGGAGAGGATGTCGAGGGAAGGGATCCCATCTGCATGTTTGGTGCAGTTGTCTGGTCCTTCAGACTTTCTGGAAGACATGTGCATGTCAAATTAAATCTATAAAAAAAATGAGTGTCATTGAAGGAATGTCTACCTGAGAGGCACTGGAAAATATAAACTTAAATTGTTTGACAATCCTTGCAGATGCATAAGATGCATTCATGGACCTAAATTGGCCCTAAACCCCCCCCCCCCCAATAAAAGAGCAAATTAAGGCTCTAAAATAAGAAGGAGACTACATCAACCCCCTGTGGCTCCCATGTGGCCCTTGCAGCCACCTAGCAACCCGGCTGCCCTCCATTGTCCCCCACTGGATCCCTTTGGTCCCTGCTGATTCTCTATGGCCCCAGCAGGCCTCTGCAGATCCTCCTTTGGTCTTGTGTGCCCCTGCAGGTCCTCTGTGGCCCCTCAGGTCCACTGAAGACCCTTTGGCCCCCAAGGGTACCCTGTAGCCCCCATGGACTTTTATGGCCCTCATGGCCTTCCCATGGGCCACCTGCAGCCCCCCACAGGCCTCAGGGCCCCCCTGTGCATCCATGCATTTTTTATGACCCCATCAGATCCCTGTGGACCCTGTAGGTCTTTTGTGGCCACAGGGGTCTGAGGGGGCTGCAGTGGTCCGCGGGGGGGGGGGGGGGGCACAGGGGCCCGCAAGTACTGAGGGGGCCACACTAGGGCTGATGGAGGCTGTAGAAGTCTGTGGGAGGGAACAGGAGCCACAAAAGGCAGAGGAGGCCACTGAGGCTCACAGGGCTCTGAGAGAGGCCACAGGGAGCTGAGGGAGACTGAAGAGGTTCGCAGAGTGCCACAGGAGGCTGAGGGGGAATTTGGGGGGCAGTGGGGGGCCACAAGGCATGCAGAAGGCACAGTGGGGCCCTGGGACCTGTGGGGGGAGGCACAGTGAACCATAAGGGGTCGCAGGGGACCCAAGGGAGGTCCCTTGGGGACACAAGAGGCCATAGAAGACCCATTGGGGCCACAGCAGTTTAAAGGGGGCCTGCAGGGGCCCCAGAGGATCTGTAGGGCCACATGGCCTGCAGTGGGCACAAGGGGGCCATGGGGCCTGTGGGGGGCTACAAGGTACCCATGGGAGGGTCCAGAAGGCCATAAGGGGCAATGGGGGCCACAGGGGACCCTGGATGCCACAGGGAAATAAAAAGGGGGTCGTGAGGGACACAGAGGGGCCACGATGGCCACAGAGGGGCCACCAGAGGGCCATAGTGGTCACAGGGGGCCCACAGAGTGCCACAGGGACCAACGGAGGCCACAGGGGACCTGGGGGGGGGCACAAAGGACCTACAAAGGCCACAGGGTTCTGCAGGTGCCACAGAACACTCATGGGGGCCACAGGAGTCACCACAGGAAGTGCAGTGCAGCATCAGGCAGTAAAGAAAGTATTTATACAGGTGTGTATATATATATATATATATATATATATATATATATATATATAAATATATATATATAGACACAGACACAGATCCCCATAGATATCTATGTACAGTGCCTTGCAAAAGTATTCACCCCCCCCCCCATGACTTTTTACCTATTTTGTTACATTACAGCCTTAAGTTCAATGTTTTGGTAATCTGAATTTTATGTAATGGATCAGAACACATTTTTTTAGAAATAGAAAACAGAAAATTGGCATGTGCGTATGTATTCACCCCCTTTGTTATAAAGCCCATAAAAAGCTCTGGTGCAACCAATTACCTTCAGAGGTCACATAATTAGTGAAATGATGTCCACCTGAATGCAATCTAAGTGTCACATGATCTGTCATTACATATACACACCTTTTTTGAAATTCCCCAGAGGCTGCAACACCTAAGCAAGAGGCACCACTAACCAAATACTGCCATGAAGATCAAGTAACTCTCCAAACAAGTAAGGGACAATGTTGTTGAGAAGTTGAAGTCAGTGACTAGGTTATAAAAAAATATCCAAATCTCTGATCATCCCCAGGAGCACCATCAAATCTATCATAACCAAATGGAAAGAACATGGCACAAGAGCAAACCTGCCAAGAGACAGCCGCCCACCAAAAGTCACGGACCGGGCAAGGAGGGCATTAATCAGAGTAGCACAGAGACCTAAGGTAACCCTGGAGGAGCTGCAGAGTTCCACAGCAGAGACTGGAGTATTTGTACATAGGACGACAATAAGCTGTACGCTCCATAGAGTTGGGCTTTATGGCAGAGTGGCCAGAAAAAAGACATTACTTTCAGCAAAAAAAACAAAATTGCACGTTTTGAGTTTGCGAAAAGGCATGTGGGAGACTCCCAAAATGTATGGAGGAAGGTGCTCTGGTCTGATGAGACTAAAATTTAACTTTTTGGCCATCAAAGAAAACGCAATGTCTGGGGCAAACCCAACACATCACATCACCCAAAGAACACCATTCCCACTGTGAAACATGGTGGCGGCAGCATCATGCTGTGTGGATGTTTTTCAGCAGGGTAAATTGTCAGAGTTGAAGGAAAAATGGATGGTTCTAAATACAGGGATATTCTTGAGCAAAACCTGTACCACTCTGTGCGTGATTTGAGGCTAGGACGGAGGTTCACCTTCCAGCAGGACAATGACCCCCAAGCACACTGCTAAAGCAACACTTGGGTGGTTTAAGGGGAAACATGCATATGTGCTGGAATGGCCTAGTCAAGGTCCAGTCCTCAATCCAATAGAAAATCTGTGGTCAGACTTAAAGTTTGCTGTTCACAAGCGCAAACCATCCAACTTGAAGGAGCTTGAGCAGTTTTGCAAGGAGGAATTGGCAAAAATCCCAGTGGTAAAATGTGGCGAGCTCATAGCGACTTATCCAAAGCGACTTGGAGCTGTGATTGCTGCAAAAGGTGGCTCTACAAAGTATTGACATTAGGGGGTGAATAGTTATGAACATGAACGTTTTCTGGTATTTTTTCCTATTTGTTGTTTGCTTCACAATAAAAGAAAAAAAAGCATCTTCAAAGTTGTGGGCATGTTCTGTAAATTAAATGATGCACATCCTCAAACAATCCATGTTAATTCCAGGTTGTGAGGCAACAAAACTTGAAAAATGTCAAGGGGGGTAATTACTTTTGCAAGGCACTGTATATATATATATATATATATATATATATATATATAAATGAATGTTTTTTTTTTTTTTATATATATATATATATATATATTTTTTTTTTTTTTTTTAATGTTTTAAATAAACCAATTGTGCCTGCCCTCTCCTGGAGGTAGGGGGCAAATTTTATTTTGCACCGGAGCCCCTTATGCACTAGCTCCACCACTGTAATGAAGGTTATGAAAAAGTGCAAAAGAATGGAAAGTGAAAAAAGATATTGAAGTCAATTGGCAACATTTGCATGGCGACTGTTGAGCCTTAATGTGCGCAATTGTCAACAATTAACTGCTCCTGTAAACATGTCACCCTCTTGTATCCCACCTAAACCCTTAGGGCCTTATTAAATTAGCCCTCGTAGTTCCCTCGGTCCTTGCAAAAGGCATTTTTTTGCTGTTTGCCAGGACCGAATCCGCAATACTTCCCTCTCAGCCTGCTTTGCGAGATGAAAAATGGCAGAGAATAAGCTCAGAGAGAGCTACGGAGTAACACGCAGCCTTAAATCTATGAGGTGAATCTCGCACCTCGGAAGAATCCCTAAGGGCACAAAAAAGTACGAGAAAGAGATCCTAAAGCCTCTACATGCTGCCTATACACATCCCCATGCTGCAGCCCCCCCCCCCCCCCCACATTAACCCCTAGCAGCTGGGGTCCCCGATCAGCATAGATCAGGCCCCCGCTGCATTTGAAACTTTTAAATTCCCTGTCCCGTCTCCTTAAAGGGCCTGCGGCACACTATTAGCAATCCCGGCCGCGGCACCTAAAATTAACCCCCTCTATGCTGGCGGTCCCCATCGGACCCCCGAAGTGTCCTCACATTAACCTTTTGCTGCAGGGGTCCATAGGGACCCCCGCAGCCCCGCCACACAATAACCCCTTACAGCGGGGTTTCCCGATCGGCACCAATCTTGACCCCGCTGCATTTAAAACAGCGTTTTCAGACAATCAGAAGGCGCCATTGCCTATTTCCTTCCGGAAAAGGCTCTAGGAGGCTCATTAGCATTGGAGAGGTCTGCGAGTGCGGACCTCTATTAGTTTTTTTTTGGTGGGGGCATATATTTTAGAGCATGTATTTTAGTTAGGATTTATTGTGTATTAGGATTTATTGTATATTAGATAGATAGGGGTAGGTATTTTAGATAGTCAGGATTTATTGTATATTAGATAGATTGGGGTATGTATTTTAGATAGTTAGGATTTATTGTATATTAGATAGATTGGGGTATATATTTTAGATAGTTAGGATTTATTGTATATTAGATAGATTGGGGTATGTATTTTAGATAGTTAGGATTTACTGTATATTAGATAGATTGGGGTATGTATTTTAGATAGTTTGGATTTATTGTATATTAGGATTGATTGTATGTTAGATAGATGGGGGTATTGTATTTAATTGTATTTGTATTGTATTGTATTGTATGTATTGTATGTTTTTTATTGCATTGTGTATGTTTTTTATTGCATGTATTTCCTTTTCAGGTCTGTAAAAAAAAAAATCTGTAGTGTGGGGGGGCTGTAATGTTACATAGTTACATAGTTACATAGTTACATAGTAATTAAGGTTGAAAAAAGACTTTCAGTCCATCAAGTTCAACCTGTTAAGATCTCCTCTGATTTGCAATATGCGGATTAGTTATTAATTAAATTATTGATTAAATAATTATTAATAGTATAGTATTGGAGGATGAATAGAGTTAGTCCATCAAGTTCAACCTTTTTAGATCTCTATTGATCTTTTTAATTTGGACTATTTATTATTATTGTTAATTGATCCAGAGGAAGGCAAACATAAAAAAAAAAAACATTGAAACTTTGCCAATTGTCTCATAAGGGGGAAAAAAAGCAAAATTCCTTCCTGACCCTAGAAACTGGCGATCAAATTTCTTCCTGGATCAATATTCCTTGCTAGTTATCTAGGATAGCCTTGAATGCCCTCTTTATTCAGAAATATATCTAACCCCTTTTTGAAGTTGTCTATCGAATTCGCTGTCACCACCTCCTTTGGTAGAGAATTCCACAGTTTAACCACCCTAACTGTGAAGAACCCTTTTCTTTGTTTAAGGTGAAATCTTTTTTCCTCTAACCTCAACGGATGTCCTCTTGTCAGTTGAAAATCTCTTGCTACAAAAAGTTCACTTGACAAAGCCTTATATTGACCCTGGATGTATTTATATAACGTAATCATATCTCCTCTTAGACGCCTTTTTTCTAGCGAAAATAAGTTTAATTTTGTTAGTCTTTCTTCATAACTTAGCCCCTCCATTCCCCTTATTAGTTTTGTAGCCCTTCTCTGTACTTTTTCCAGCTCTAAAATGTCTTTTTTATGAGGTGGTGCCCAAAATTGTACTCCATATTCCAAATGAGGGCGTACTAGAGATTTGTATAGTGGCAGAATTATATTTGCTTCCCTGGCTTCTATACCCTTCCTAATACATGCTAATATTTTATTTGCCTTTGCAGCCGCTGCTTGGCTTTGAGCGCTGTTACCTAGGTGGTTGTCCACAAGCACTCCCAAATCCCTTTCAATATCTGATACCCCTAGATTTGCTCCATTAAGATTATAGATTGCTTGGCTATTGTTCCTTCCCAAATGCATAACCTTACATTTATTTGTATTAAATCTCATCTGCCATTTAGCCGCCCATTTCTCTAATTTATGCAAATCCTTTTGTAGGGAAAGTACATCATTATCTGATTTTATTACCTTGCACAACTTAGTGTCATCAGCAAAAATGGAGACACTACATTCGAGTCCTACTTCAATGTCATTAATAAATATGTTAAAAAGGAGAGGACCCAATACTGAGCCCTGAGGAACCCCACTTATCACCTTAGACCAATCGGAGTATGTTCCATTTACAACAACCCTTTGCTTCCTGTCTTTTAGCCAGCTCTCGATCCATGAGCAGATATTTACTGCAATTCCTGTATCCCTTAATTTGCTCACTAGTCTTCCATGTGGCACTGTATCAAATGCCTTTGAAAAATCTAAAAAGACTACATCCACTGAGTTGCCCTGATCCAAGTTCCTACTAACCTCCTCATAAAAACTAATTAGATTGGTCTGACACGACCTTTCCTTCATAAATCCATGTTGACTGCTACCTATGATCCTGTTCAAATAGACATATTCTTGTATTCTGTCCCTTATTAACCCTTCTAAAAGCTTCCCAACTACAGAAGTGAGGCTCACTGGTCTATAATTCCCCGGATTTGCTCTAGATCCCTTCTTAAATATAGGTATCACCTCTGCTTTTCTCCAGTCATCTGGTAGAGACCCTGTAGTGAGTGAGTCTTTAAAGATTAGATATAATGGTTTGGCTATTACAGAACCCAGCTCCCTCAGTACCCTTGGATGTATTCCATCAAGACCTGGGGCTTTATTAACATTTATTTTCTCCAACCTCTTTTGTATTTCTTCCTGCGTTAACCAATTATTTAGTAAAGGTAGTGTAGCCCCATTATGTTGCAGTGTCCCAACCACTGGTACCTCCCTTGTGTAAACCGACGAAAAGAACCTATTTAGCTCATCTGCCTTTTCCTGGTCACTAATTATCAGATGGCCTGTGTCACATTGTAATGGTCCTATCGATTCCTTCCTGGCCTTCTTCCCATTAATATATTTATAAAATATTTTAGGGTTAGTCTTACTTTCCATTGCAACTGACTTCTCATTTTCTATTTTAGCCAGTCTAATAGCCCTTTTGCAAGCCTTGTTGATTTCCTTATAGTCACATAAAGCTGCCTCTGTTCCCTCCTTCTTGTATAATTTAAATGCATATTTCTTTTTCCTCATCATGATCTTTAAGTCATTGTTAAGCCACATGGGATGTGATTTACTCCTATTCATTTTATTTCCACATGGTACATGCTGATGAGTATGTTTATTTAGTAAGGATTTGAATGTTGTCCATTTATTTTCAGTATTCTTCCCTCTAAGTTCTTTGTCCCAGTCTATATGTTGTATTGCTGCCCGTAGCCCATTAAAGTTAGCCCTTTTAAAATTTAGAGTTTTTGTTGGCCCCTTACAACTCTGTTTTTTGTATTCAATCTCAAATGAGACTGTGTTGTGATCACTGTTCCCCAAGGGTTCCCCTATTTTTACATTTGATATTATATCAATATTACTTGTGATGACTAAATCCAAGATGGTCCCATTTCTAGTAGGTTCTTGTATTACCTGGGCTAGATAATGATCCCTGAGTGTACTCAAGAACCTGCTCCCCTTAGCTGAGCTGCTGGTCTCGTTTATCCAGTTTATATCAGGGTAATTAAAGTCTCCCATTATTAGAACTTGCCCATGCTTAGCTGCATTTCCAATCTGTAACAATAATTGTATTTCCTCACTTTCAGCTATATTTGGGGGTTTATAGCATACTCCCACCAATATGCGTTTAGAATTAGCTCCTCCACTATTTAGCTCAACCCACAAGGATTCAATGATGCCGTTAGTGCCAGCATAAATATCTTCTCTAACTATAGGCTTAAATTCAGGCTTAACATAAAGACAGATCCCTCCTCCTCTTTTACCATTTCCCCTATCTTTCCTAAATAGGTTATAACCATCCAGATTAACAGTCCAGTCATGAGATTCATCCCACCATGTTTCCGTAATGCCTATTAAGCCCCATTTTTCTTGTACTGCTAATATTTCTAGCTCATCCATTTTCCCAGGCAAACTTCTTGCGTTTGCAATCATACACTTTATGTTGCTATGGCTCTACTGTTGTGAAGTGCCTGCCACTGTATTTGAGGCCCCTATTACTACCTCCCTACTTTCTATTGTAACCCTCCCCCCTTCTCCTCCCCCATGGGTAAATAATTCATCCCTTTCCCTCTCTACCCTATTTACCCCAATACTTCTATATAGTCCCTCCCCCCCACCTACAAGTTTAAAAACTCCCCCAGCCGTTCTACCATCCTATCCCCTAGCACAAAAGCGCCCTCATCATTAAGGTGCAATCCATCCCTGCTATAGAGATTGTACCCAAGTGAGAAGTCAGCCCAGTGCTCTAAAAACCCAAAACCCTCTGCACTGCACCACTTTTTTAGCCACGCATTAACCTCCCTAAGCTCCTTCTGCCTCCCTGGGCTAGCACGTGGCACTGGTAGTATCTCAGAAAATACTACCTTGGAGGTCCTTGCTTTAAGCTTATTCCCTAATTCTCTAAAATCATTCTTTAGGACGCTCCATCTTCCACTAACTTTGTCATTGGTACCAATGTGTACCAAGACCGCCGGTTCATTACCAGCCCCTCCCAATAATTTATCCACCCGATCCACAACATGCCGAACCCGAGCACCCGGGAGACAGCAAACTGTTCGATTGCTGGGATCTGGGTGACAAATTACCCTGTCTACCTTCCTAATAATAGAGTCCCCTACCACCAAAACATGTCTGTTGCTCTGCCTATTCTGCCCTCCCTCTCCTCCAGTAGAACTGTTCTCCCGGCTGTTAGAGGGAACAGCTCTATCTGGCATTGCCATTCCTGAATGGACATCCCCAACAGTTTCACTCAATCTCGCAAATCTGTTGGTGTTTGCCAACTCAGAACTGGCCTGCCTCCTCCTGTACCCCCTGATTCCCCTTCTAACTGTAACCCAGCTACCTCCCTGGCCATCCTCACTAGCCCCAGCTCCTCCCTCCATACTAGGCCCAGCTAAACTGTGCTCCGTGAGCACCAACTCCCTTTCCAGTGGAGCAATATCACTAAGTGCTGCAATTCTCCTCTCCAGATCTTCAATTTGAGCTTCCAAAGAGGCAACATGCTCACACCTGTCACAGAGGTATGGACCCTGGATCATCTGTTCCAGTAGTGCATACATTTGGCAGGATGTACACTGAGTGAGGTTTCCACTGGACTGACTCATGATTATCAGTTACAAAAATACAGTGAGAAAACAAATCAATGTATTTGTATAAAGATTTATTTTCCACACCTTAAACCAAACAAAACAGAAACAATATGTACGTTTGTTTTCTGTTTTTTCTTATAATACCCCTTATTTGGATTTCCTCCTTTTATTTAATCTCCTACACACCAACTACACTTATACTAGAAAAGATTGCAAGCTCCCAAGCTCTCCCTTCCCTTGTTAAAATAGACCCCGCCTACTTGCCTGTACAATGATAAAAGAGCACAGGATAGAAAACACGGTCCTGCCCCACAGAACCGATTCAACAGAAAACAACAAAATACACACAGATATAACTTACACAGCCCAAGCCACACCCACACTCACCTGTACTCTGATTAATGCAACAGACAGAAAACTCTGCACTGACTTAGAGCAGATTCAAACAGAACTCACACAAATTCACCCAGATATAACTACACAGGCCAAGCCACACCCACTATCACCTGTACTTTGATTAATGCAACAGACAAAAAACTGTGCACGGACTTACAAAGCGGATTCAAACCAGACCTCACACAAATGCACCCAGATATAACTACACAGACCAAGCCACACCCACTCTCACCTGTACACTGATTAATGCAGACAAACTGTGCACTGACTTAGAGCAGATTCAAACAGAAACTCACACAAACTCACCCAGATATAACTACACAGGCCAAGCCACACCCACTCTCACCTGTACACTGATTAATGCAAACAAACTCTGCACTGACTTAGAGCAGATTCAAACAGAAACTCACACAAATTCACCCAGATATAACTACACAGGCCAAGCCACACCCACTCTCACCTGTACACTGATTAATGCAGACAAACTCTGCACTGACTTAGAGCAGATTCAAATGTATTTTTTTTATTTTCTGTAATGTTCCTTTTTTATTTTTTGTGACTTAGGTTTTATTATTTTCTGTACTGTAGATTTTTTATTTTTTATGACTTAGGTTTTTTATTTTCTGTAAGGTAGATTTTTTAATTTTTTGTGACAGGTTTTTTTATTTTCGGTAAGGTAGATTTTTTTATTTTTTGTGACTTATTTTTTTAATTTTCTGTCATTAAAGTGGTGGGGGGTTATTAGGGGGTAGGTAGTGTGGGTAGGTAGTGTAGGTGTTAATAGATTAGTGTAGAGGGGGGCTAGTTTAGATTGAATGGTTTATTTGGGGGTATAGTGCAGTGTAGTGTTTGTAGTTAGTGTCATGAGGGTCCTTGAGGGCCTTCATGGCACTTATGTGGTTAATGTTAGTGTTGTAACTGCCCCATAAGGGTCATGATATACCCTTATGGGGCTGATGGGGTTATATAGAGGCTTATGGGGGTCTGTATTGAACCCCATGAGTTATAGGGTTAATTAAGGGCTTATGTAGGGCTGTATTGACCCCCCATGATTTATGCGGTTAATTAAGGGCTTATGGGGGTCTATATTGACCCCCATAAGTTATAGGGTTAATTAAGGGCTTATGGGGGTCTGTATTGACCCCCAAGAGTGACAGGGTTAATTAAGGCTTATGGGGGGTCTGTATTGAGCCCCATGAGTTATAGGGTTAATTAAGGCTTATGGGGGTCTGTATTGACCCCCATGAGTTATAAGGGCTAATTAAGGGCTTATGGGGGTCTGTATTGACCCCCCATGAGTGACAGGGTTAATTAAGGGCTTATGGTGGTCTGTATTGACCCCCATGAGTTATAAGGTTAATTAAGGCTTATGGGGGTCTGTATTGACCCCCATGAGTTATAGGGTTAATTAAGGCTTATGGAGGTCTGTATTGACCCCCATGAGTTATAAGGTTAATTAAGGGCTTATTGGGGTCTGTATTGGCCCCCATGAGTGACAAGGTTAATTAATGGCTTATGGGGGTCTGTATTGCCCCCATGAGGTATGGGGTTAATTTTAGTTGTCTGGGGTTAATATTTTTATCGCGAGTCCTTTCAGGACCCTTACGGTTCTTTAAGGACCCGCAAGGCAGGAAATGTAAAATTTTAAATGATCGGGGACCCCCGCTGCAAGGGGTTAATGTGGGGTAGCTGCGGGGGTCCCTACGAAGACCCCCAGTATAGAGGGGGGTTCATTTTACATGCCGCGGCCGGGATTGCTAATAGTGTGCCGAGGGCCCTTTAAGGAGCCGCGGCGGGGATTTTAAACGTTTTAAATGCAGCGGGGCCCTGATCGGTGCCCATTGGGGACCCAAGCTGCAAGGGGTTAATGTGGGGGGGCTGCGGGGGTCCCTATGGACCCCTGCAGCAAGGGGGTTAATGTGGGGACACTGCAGGGGTCCCGATGAGGACCCTCAGCATAGAGGGGGTTCATTTTAGGTGCCTGGGGGGTAGTTGGAGTACCCCCCATGGCAGGGCTTATTTGTGGGACTGCCGCGGAGGTCCCATTTAGGATTCCCGTAGCAATTGATGAGGTGTGGGAGCCTGCGAGATCATCTCGCAGGTTGTCACTCCTCATGTACATTTTCTCCGTGTTGACACGGACGGCCCTGCTGCGTAGCTCACAAGTTGCTCACAGCAGGGCTAATTTAATAGCGTCGTAACGTTGATAAATTTGCAGCACGTAGGATTTAAGTAGAAGCCTCCTATCTACGAGGCTGGAATTTAATAAGGCTGATAGATTGTAAATTTGCAAGTTTGCAATATTGTGTCAGTGTCTTGGAAAAAAGCACTATGCACATTAGATTCTAAGCTCAAAAACAGGGCACCCCATTCTTTTTAAGGTGTTAACTTTGTTTTTGCCATGTACTCAATCCCTGTACAGCCATACAGAATATGTTGGTGTGTTACAAATGAAGACAATAATTATAAGTAACTTTTTGAAAATGTCCAAGGAAAGGCATTCCTGAGTTGTCATGGAAGAGAGTTCTAGTATCTTAGCTTTGTTTAAATAAAAGTTTAAGACCCAGAAGTAGGTGAAGTGATGCTTTACTCAGGAGAGCTAATGCCAAAACAATTTTTAATTATGTTAAAACATGCTATAGAAAAACTGCAAAAAATACAGATGCAGAATCTGCTGAGTTTAAGAAAATGTACTTGCACAACTCATGCACAACCTTTGTACATTCAAAGGAACATGGCCAGAGACTTTGATGATACCAGACCATTAGGTTGGTTGGTAAATTAATTTTCCAATATATATAGAATCTAGCTGGATGATGGGAATAATTAAAAGTGAAAGTAAAAGAATAACCTTCAAAAAGAATAACCTTTCTGCTAATTCTGTTAATTAAATTTTGAGGCAAGTACCAAATCTTATGCTGATGTGGTTAAAAGTCCAAGTAAACAAGAGACAGGCACAGTAAACCAATAAGGATTACAAACAAAATAGCTCAAAATTAAAATAATGATGCATTTTATGATAGCCCAAATTATAAAGGCAAGAATACCATCAGAAATTACCTGTATATTATGTTTCTGTTGGTTTCCTATCTCTCCTGGCTTGTGGATCACCTAATACCCTGATGGTACCAGAAACTCCACCATCTGACCAAGGTATATTGCTACAGTCAACATGGATACTTTGTTTAGTTCATACTGTGCTTGAGTTCATTAGTTTGCTTTGTTTTACACTTATCCCCATGCCTCTCCATGACCCCCCCCCCCCTCTCCTTGTCCCTGCTCCTCTCTAACTCCCCTATCTTCCTGTACTGTATATCCACCAATCCATTCTTTCTATTTCGTTCAGTGCAAATTCACTCTGCTTTAAGGCCTACTACATCTGTGGGATTCTCAGAGCTGCATGCTCAACACCTCAGCAGTGCAAATTCACTCTGCTTTAAGGCCTACTACATCTGTGAGATTCTCAGAGCTGCATGCACAACACCTCAGCAGGTATGGAGGAGACTATGGAAACTGCGCCATCCCTGGAGCCAATATGTTTATTAATATCACTACTGTATGCATGTTATCATATATTGGCAGATAGAAATATTTCTGTTTGTTTTCAATTTCTGTTTCCTATACCCTGCTTGGCTGTCTCCACCTTCCCCCATCCTTTCCCCATTTATGGCTGGCAAAATTACCTCAACTCTCCTCCCCCTCCTCACATACCTTCATTCTAAGGTCTCTCTCCCATGCCTCTCTAACTCCCCTATCTTTCTGTACTGTGTGTCCACCAATCAATTCCTTCTATTTCTTTCAACACAAATTCACTCTGTTTTAAGGCCTCCTACACATGTGAGATTCTCAGAGCTGCATGCTCAACACCGCAGGAGGTATGGAGGAGACTATGGAAACTGTGCCATCCCTGGAGCCAATATATTTAATAATATCACTACTGTATGCATGTTATTATATCTTGGCAGATAGAAATATTTCTAACTGTTTCCTATACCCTGCTTGGCTGTCTCCACCTTCCCCCATCCTCTCCCCATTTATGGCTGGCAAAATTACCTCAACTCTCCTCCCCCTCCTCACATACCTTCATTCGAAGGTCTCTCTCCCATTCCTCTCTAACGCCCCTATCTTCCTGTACTGTATGTTCACCAATCCATTCTTTATATTTCTTTCAGTGCAAATTCACTCTGATTTAAGGCCTACTACATCTGTGGGATTCTCAGAGCTGCATGCACAACACCTCAGCAGGTATGGAGGAGACTATGGAAACTGCGCAATCCCTGGAGCCAATATGTTTATTAATATCACTACTGTGTGCATGTTATTATATATTGGCAGATAGAAATATTTCTAACTGTTTGTTTTCAATTTCTGTTTCCTATACCCTGCTTGGCTGTCTCCACCTTCCCCCATCCTTTCCCCATTTATGGCTGGCAAAATTACCTCAACTCTCCTCCCCCTCCTCACATACCTTCATTCTAAGGTCTCTCTCCCATGCCTCTCTAACTCCCCTATCTTTCTGTACTGTGTGTCCACCAATCAATTCCTTCTATTTCTTTCAACACAAATTCACTCTGTTTTAAGGCCTACTACACATGTGAGATTCTCAGAGCTGCATGCACAACACTGCAGGAGGTATGGAGGAGACTATGGAAACTGTGCCATCCCTGGAGCCAATATATTTAATAATATCACTACTGTATGCATGTTATTATATCTTGGCAGATAGAAATATTTCTAACTGTTTCCTATACCCTGCTTGGCTGTCTCCACCTTCCCCCATCCTCTCCCCATTTATGGCTGGCAAAATTACCTCAACTCTCCTCCCCCTCCTCACATACCTTCATTCGAAGGTCTCTCTCCCATTCCTCTCTAACGCCCCTATCTTCCTGTACTGTATGTTCACCAATCCATTCTTTATATTTCTTTCAGTGCAGATTCACTCTGATTTAAGGCCTACTACATCTGTGGGATTCTCAGAGCTGCATGCACAACACCTCAGCAGGTATGGAGGAGACTATGGAAACTGCGCCATCCCTGGAGCCAATATGTTTATTAATATCACTACTGTGTGCATGTTATTATATATTGGCAGATAGAAATATTTCTAACTGTTTGTTTTCAATTTCTGTTTCCTATACCCTGTTTGGCTGTCTCCACCTTCCCCCATCCTTTCCCCATTTATGGCTGGCAAAATTACCTCAACTCTCCTCCCCCTCCTCACATACCTTCATTCTAAGGTCTCTCTCCCATGCCTCTCTAACTCCCCTATCTTTCTGTACTGTGTGTCCACCAATCAATTCCTTCTATTTCTTTCAACACAAATTCACTCTGTTTTAAGGCCTACTACACATGTGAGATTCTCAGAGCTGCATGCACAACACTGCAGGAGGTATGGAGGAGACTATGGAAACTGTGCCATCCCTGGAGCCAATATATTTAATAATATCACTACTGTATGCATGTTATTATATCTTGGCAGATAGAAATATTTCTAACTGTTTCCTATACCCTGCTTGGCTGTCTCCACCTTCCCCCATCCTCTCCCCATTTATGGCTGGCAAAATTACCTCAACTCTCCTCCCCCTCCTCACATACCTTCATTCGAAGGTCTCTCTCCCATTCCTCTCTAACGCCCCTATCTTCCTGTACTGTATGTTCACCAATCCATTCTTTATATTTCTTTCAGTGCAAATTCACTCTGATTTAAGGCCTACTACATCTGTGGGATTCTCAGAGCTGCATGCACAACACCTCAGCAGGTATGGAGGAGACTATGGAAACTGCGCCATCCCTGGAGCCAATATGTTTATTAATATCACTACTGTGTGCATGTTATTATATATTGGCAGATAGAAATATTTCTAACTGTTTTCAATTTCTGTTTCCTATACCCTGCTTGGCTGTCTCCACCTTCCCCCATCCTTTCCCCATTTATGGCTGGCAAAATTACCTCAACTCTCCTCCCCCTCCTCACATACCTTCATTCTAAGGTCTCTCTCCCATGCCTCTCTAACTCCCCTATCTTCCTGTACTGTATGTCCACCAATCCATTCTTTCTATTTCTTTCAGTGCAAATTCACTCTGCTTTAAGGCCTACTACTTCTGTGAGAGTCTCAGAATATTGCTCACCCTACCCCAACTCAGATTAAATTTATAGAGCCTCGGAAAACACCTGACTTCCTACTTGCAGATATATCATCTCAACAATAGGGGTCAGCCAACATACTAGTCTTTCACCTCAGATCCCTCCCCTCTCCCTCTAAAATAAAACTCTTTCTATCTTTCAGTTGCTTCCTGACCCTTGCCATTCCTTATTTGTTACTCTTCCCGGTTCGCTGCCCTTTAATTCCCTTTAGACTGTAAGTAGCGATTTTAAAAGTCTTGTAGGGTGCTTTGGGATAAAGCACTTTCTGCTCAGATTCTAAGCTCAAAACAGGGCACTACAACTTTTGAATTTGTTAAACTTGTATTTCCCCTGTTCTTATCCCCTGTACAGCGCTACGGAATATGTTGGCGCGATACAAATAAAAGATAATAATAATAATAAATAATATATAGTGTGGTCTCAAACTCTGTTTGTCTTTTCATTTCCTATCTCTCCAGGCCTGTCGATTACCTAATATCCTTCTGGTACCAGATACCCCTGCCCTCACAATCCCAAATTGTTGCAGCTTTATAACAGTCAAATTACTATCACCTGACATTTCTATTTGCAGGTTAGGTGGAGACTACATCCTTGAGCCTTTTACCTCACAATGACTAACTGATCCCAATCTCCCCTTTCCCTTTTTTTCACCATACAACCTATATATCACCCAATTTACAAACAAAAAAGACAATGTGCGAACTGGGAATATACCAAATTTAAGATTGACAAGAGAATCATAGGAGGAGGGTATGGGGAGGCAAGGCTGGTGGCTAAAATGTAAAACCTTTAGCATGAAGTTTGCTGAATTTCTTGCATTGGCAAAGAGTTTTCTCTTAATGTTGACACCCCCTGAAATTCCCAGGGAATATTAGCATACATTTTGGCCTGGGGATTGTGCAGACATGCTCAGTTAGCAACTGAAGTCTGCCCTACTGTGGCAAGTCACATGATTTCAAACACTTTCCTTTAGCCAATCAGCAGCTTTTATTTCAGGTACATTTTTTTAATGAAGTACCCGATATGCGCAGTGCCATTGCTGGAGGTGTCTACATCACATCCAGCAAATTTTGTTTATTTTTTTGCAAAAACATATGCATTTTTTCATGCAAATTTTTTTTGCTAGGTGGGTTAAGATGCATACTACAGGATGCATTCATAACTCACCTCACTTGCATATACCTTTAAGACTGAAACAATGCTATTACCATGTAGAACCTTGGACAGCTGAAGCAAGATATCCCTCATTTTCAGATAAAGGGTCTTATTCCACTATAAAAAATTTTTGCAGTAGCACCCATTTTACAATGAAACAATTATCAAGTTGTTTTGAGCCATGAGGATCGTCATTCGAAAATTGGTCTTCCAAGTGAGTGGCTCATATTTGCTTCAAAGTAAAGATATAAATCCTGCTTTTATTGTTGTTACATGGCATTTAGGCACATGTGACCCTTCTTTTGAAATGTTAGACATCCTTATTATCAGGAGAAGAAGGGATGTATAAGCATCCTCTTATTAAACAAGTTTGTGGAAAACAGGGTGTCGTTCTAAAAGGTGGGGTACTGTTACTTTGGAGGCTTCTTGGAAGTAAGTGAAGTGAAAATTGTATATGACAGTTACATTGAGGTGGTTTATTAAGTGACCCATTTAAAATATTTACATAAAATAAACAAATTAATAAGATATTATATAAATCATAATATATATATATATAGATAGATATATATATATATATATTTATATAATAAGTCCAACTTGTGATACTGTAGAGTATCAACATTTCCGTAAAGGCCTGTTAACAATATGACAGGTGATAATGTAAATTGTTGATGGAAGTGAGTTGGCTGTTGTTCCACGTTTCTCCACGTGCCTCTGCACAACCTCCATGTGTGTTTGCGGCCATTCCTGATGGGCTAGAGTAGATAAGTGTGGTGTATGTCCCCTGGTCCCCTTCTGGATTGCTACCTTGTGGTGGTGAAGCGGTTTGTGTACTTAAATGAAGCTGTGAGCTATACCATGTATTGTCACTCTAGGTGTGCAGGTCATAGCAGACAAATCACAGTCCACTGGAGAAGGAAGTGGCAACCCACTCCAGTATCTTTGCCATGTAAACCTTGTGGATAAGCACAGACAGAGACATAGCTAAGTGTGCTGCAGTCCATAGAGTCACAGAGAGTCAGACATGACTAAATGACTGAACAACCAAAAATAAAATGTTCCCCTGGAAATTGATATATGTCATGTTGCAGTGTAATTTGGCCACTATTTGTTTTCCCAATGTAGATCTGATGAGTGAGATGTATATAGGATTATCTTTGTATTTTTAGGGTCCACATTAGAGACTCTGGGCCTCATTCAATTTGGGGCTGCTACTTGCAAGTAACTTTACTATTTGCTACTTTTGGCTTACTTGCTCCAGTAGCTCTACTTTAACTTACCTATTCAGTTGGCCAGGAACGTAAGTTAGTCCCGATCACAAACCATGCTATCGGCAGTAGGCATTTTCGTGCTTGAACATGATCACGGCCGCAAGCCTGTAACTCGTGTTTTAAGCCCTCAAACTTGGATAACTGTAAATGCAAATATAAATTCAATCCAGCACTAAAAAGCACTATAAATGATGGGGAATACAATGGGTGACTTCAGGATTAAAATCACAACATTCTCAAGCTTGCTTAAAATCCAATACTTTATTACATGTTGAATTTCCGTCTAAAGTTCCACGGGCTTGAATGACCTCTAAGCCCGTAACCCGTTATTCAAGCCTGTGGGACTTAGAATAAAAATGGAGGTTGGATTCCAATGCCCTATGGGCTTGGAGGTTGAAGCCTGTAGGACTTTATGACGAGAATTGAACATGAAATAAAGTATTTATTTTTGCGGATTTGGGAGTTTGAGAATGTTGTGCTATTAATTCTAAGACCAAACATCACTCTCTCCTTGGTACCAGTAACCTGTCTTTTGCGTTTAGCCATTTACGAGCTTGACGGAAGGGTCAATAGTAGCAATTGAATAGCGAAGTGGGATTTTGGTAAGCCGCAACTCTTGTAGGAGGTAATTAAATAGGGAAGTAACTTGCGATCTCCACTTACTGCTACATTTTTGCAGTAAGTGGCAATTGAATGAGGCTCTCTGTGAGGGAGAAACAGGTAATGTGTCTTTAATTGCTTTCAGCATTTTGCAGCATGATTTTTCATGTTGGCATAAGAATGACCATTCCAACATATGAAAAAAAGTTAAATTAAAAAAATACCCTCTTTCTGGAAAAGCAAAATATACTTCCACAATTTAAAATCCAAAAGTAATGTGGGTCCTGTATATTAATGCACTAAACAAATGGTGAAACAATAAGACACACCGGAGGAGTTTAATACAAAACATCTCATCCAACTGGAATGTGCATCCCTGAATTTACTACATACTGTTTTCTATGGGCCCCTTCTGGATACTACATACTGTCGTGGTAAAGGGGACTGTGTACCTCAGTTAGGCTTTGAGCTTAACCATGTAGGGTCACCAAAGGTGGTCAGGTCCTAGCAGAGGACAGACAAATCGTGGTCCACTGGAGAAGGAACTAGCAACCCACTCCAGTATCTTTGCCAAGAAAACCATATGGATAAACACAACCAGAGACAGATGTGCCTGTCATGCTGCGTCCATATGGTCGATATTTCCTACGGGGAAAATTTAGATCACTTTACTTCTTACCTCATCTTATCCACTTGAGATCCTCCATTAATTTCCCTCACTCAAAGTAATATGCTGGGCTGGGGAAAAAAAGTTAAGATAAGAAGAACATTGTATTTTTTCAAATACATTGAATTTGAAAGTTAATTTTGTTACTCCAGGTTACTACGTACCATAAACTGTTGAAGCAATGCAGTAATTAAAATCCTGTATATACTTTTATCACATTACATACATTTTAATTTTTTTTAATGCAACATCTAAATTTCTCTTTTTAAACCTTTTTAGTGGTTTTCCATTAAATATTTATTATACACTGGATAACTAATAGTTTATTCTAGATTTTGTTTTTTTTATTGATTGAGCCTAATTGTGCTTTTGTGTACAATTAATTTGAATTCCTCAACTTAGTATTCAATTAAATGACCACTTTGGTCTTATTATTATTACACTTACTGCACAATTACTCTTATTTAAAGAAAAAACAGTTGTAAATGCCATATTTCCATTGTTTCTCACACCAAGTAAAGAAATGAATCATCAAAAAACAAAATGATAGATCCTGCAGTAGAAAATGTAATATATACTGCATTAGAGGTTGCATAGTTTTATTTTCCACCAAAAAATATATGATCATAGAGGTCCTTTAAAAAAAAATAATTACTTTTTAGTTGAGGTCATTTTCTATTTCTCATGGAATTGAGTTTTGCATAGTGGAATGGCTATACAAACAACATGGAGGGAGAAGTGGAAAATAAAGATACATTGTTATGTTCCCAAATGAGATATGAACATGAATATAGTAATATTTTGTCCAAAGCCCAAGGGAAGGTCTCAATATTTTGAAATACTATGAATAACTTTACTGGTTAAACTACATTTGCATTTTTTTCACCGTATCCAGATTGAATGCATATCTCAGCTTCTTCTAAACTTCTTATGCGTCACTGAAAGAGAGAACATTTTCTCTGAGGCATATTCCAAAGCCTTGCCCATGCCTTAACCTGAATCGAAGAGAGAGGTAACTATGGTCAGACTCGACACATGACCTCATTTTGTTTCATAATATGTCTAATTCACAGAAGTAAACTATTGACATGTTAAAATAAATAGTTCAGATAAATGAAATAGTTCAGATAAATTAAATGTATGCTTTATTTACTGGGTTTAAATGTTGCGTAAAAAGCATAAAGCTTCCTGAATATGGAGTACCATGTATCTGGTATAAAGATGATACTAAAGGAAACCAGATTAAAAACTGACTAAAGTGAATATATTAGAAATATACATCCAAAAAAAAAGCGTATACTATATTCTAAATCAGATTTTTGTAAAATGAAAAAGCCAAATTGCATTAAATGCCAACATGTCACCAATATACTGTATACGACTGACTATCTTGGGTACCCTACATGGGAAAATGTTCTATATTCCAATTTATATCATCTGATTGTGGAATCTGTATCTGTTCCTATTATTCTGAAATATGCTGTATACCTCTATAAAACAAGCAATTACAAGACACACACTATTGTTGTTGTTTAGAGGTTCAGTTGTATCCGCCTCTCCGTGACCCACAGCACACCAGACACCATCATTGTGTCTATTCATGAGGTTATCTTGGCAACGATATTGGAGTAAGTTGCCAGATCCTTCTCTAGTGGATCACTATTTGTCAGACCTTTCTGCTATGACCTGCCCATCTTGGCTGACCCTACATGGTATAGCTCACAGCTTCATTGAAGTACACAAGCCCCTTCACCACAACAAGATAGCGATCCAGAAGATATTTACTATTGTTTTGGTGCTGATGTAAAGGTTATTACACTGTTATACAGCATAAAAAAGTGTGGTGACACATTCTGCCCTTTTTCATGTCAATCAACCTTTATTCCTTAATTCACTCATTACAGATTCCCCAATAACATTAACAATGTTCCCTTGTGTTTTCCTCATATAAAAACAGGATGTGACAATTAAGGAGGTGGGGAGATAGTCTTGTGACACTTTAGGACACACTTGGCCACAGCGTACCAAACTCTGTAAGCTGGGTCATCTGTAACCCGGGGATCTAATGTTTTTTTAAACTTAATAAATAGGATAAGGTAAAATTGTTGGGTAAATAGTCTTGGCAGGAAACATAGGAGATGTGAGATACATTTAACTTCTTAATCTATTTTTATAAATAAGCACGTTTATCTCTTCAAGTTTCATTTACTGTTTTATTGACGGTGAGCAGCAGCAATGTAGAAGACTGTTTCTAATGAGGTGCTCCATTTATTGGAAGAGGCCCATTGCAGTAATACCCTTTAGTCTTGAGTACAGCTAGAAACTCACCTAAGGCCACTGACTGTCCTACAATGTGTCCTGCGGATAGCTGTGCATGTAAGGAATGTGGTGACACCCAGAACTGCCTCAACTTGGGTTGGGCCCTCTTGGTTACTGTCCAAATAGCTGTCAGCATACCTCACCTACTTCTTCAATTTTAAAGTCAGGCTATAAGTACCAGGTCCTTTGATGCTCAAGTTCATTCTCCTCACTTGGTTCTAAGGAACAGGTCTAAAGGAACTTGCATGAAAATCTGACATCTGCAGTAAGTTATCTTGGACCCACATTGAGTTATATAAGCCTAAACCAATTACATGGATTTAAGAGCGGAGAAATGGAACAGTATTTGGCAATTCAACTAAGGAGTGAACCTTTTTTTTTGTGTTATTTGTGTAGCTTTAATCCATTGTTAATAATACAAATATTAATGCATCACAACTATAAAATATACTGGGCTACTGAACAGAGGACAACTTATAGGTGAAGTTGGGTACTATTTGAATTACTGAGGGGTTGCTTCTTAGTAACTCCATTTTATTCCATAAACCCTGATATTTTTCAATTTTAGCTTTTAAAACAACAATAATTATCATATATTATTTTTATGTACTGCGTGTGCTTTTATTTAACTCAGTTTACATAAGTAAATTATATTTATATGTGTAATAATAAGATAATATATGTTACTCAAATTGTAAAAGTATAAAAAAAACACCTTTCATCTGCAATTTGAGTACCTAATTATGTGCATGGTTATTGGTGACTTCAGTATGCATTTGTGTAAATGGTTGTTAATAGCTATTGCAATATTTGCCTTGAGGTTGTGTTTGTATTGACAATGCTAGTTGTTTTTTTGTTTATGGTGCTTATTTATTCATTTAAAATGAACAATGAGTAATATATTTTATTTGCAGATAATTTTGCTAAATATGTACAGTGTAAGAGTAAGAATGTAGAATATATAAATATCAGAAAACTTCTATGTTTATCTTAGAGCAGAGGTTTCCAAAATATGGTACATGGGCAACCCATGGTACTTGATCAGATGGACAACCAGACAATTGGGATTTAAAAAAATGGAATAAGCTGAAGAAAATTATAAAATGCATAAAAATGTGTAAAGAAGTGCATATTTGACCCCAGTTGTTGTGGATTAAGTGTGAAAATGATATTCCAATATAGCACAGGTGCAAGATTTATTTGTGGTTAGCGAAAACCCTCAGTAGTATTCAGGTGATTCACCAAGACCATGCTCTGCTTTTATGTGGTCCATAAAAAAAAGAGTTTTGGAGCCACTGGGTGGCATGGATAAAAGCTAATAACATGAGATAATATTCAGATGATCTTTATTTAATTTTTTTTATTTGTTTTTATTATACAGAGAGGGGAGCCACAATCATAACCGGACAAAACAATGTCTGGAACAATGGGGGGAAAAGGAACATTCTCCATCCTTGTCACTATAGTAGGATTCCTTCTTTCAGGTATGTGCCTATGGGACAATTAGCTCTTTGTGTGTATTACATTATAGGATGAAATGTAATGTTCTGCAATTAGTAAAAACAAAGGAAACTTAATAGCAGTTCTTTTTACAAGCAATTTCATCTTACAAATAAAGTTTTAAGACATAAATGAATGCTCTATATATGAGTGTGGTGGTTTCATCTGGTTAAGTGGGCCGTACACATTTGCACCAAAATTAGTACAATGGTAACAGGGTTTTGTATAATTATAACAAGGACCCCATTTATAAATTCATTAGTGAGATGAGACCACCCACTATTAAAAATAATTTGATTGTGTGGAGAGATCTCTGAAACATGAAAGAAAGGCTGCATGGAATAACACAAGACATAAAGGGGTCGCATTTCAGAAGGTAAACATTTATTATGCTGGCGTAAATACGTAAATAGCCCATTAAGAATTGTGCAGTTTCACAAGCACACCTATATATGAATATATATATGAATATATATGAACATATATATATATATATATATTCTAAACCAATAAAAACTCAGAAACTGCCCCACCACAATGCTCCAAATCCTAATTGTGTCTATTTATATTCTTGTTCCTCTAGGTCACCATGTGGAAGGACAAGAAACAGTAAGTATTGAAACCTGCTTCACAATGATAAATATGTGAAATAATTATTATTAGTATCATTTATTTGTAACACGCCAACATATTCTGTAGCGCTATACATGAGTTACAATCAAGGCAAAAACAATAGCAATATTAACCCGTTGCAAAGGATGGAGGGCCATGTCTTTGAGCTTAGAATCCAGTGTCCAAAATCACCTTGTAAGATTGAAAACTTGAAAACTTACAATCTAAAGAAATGAAATGATACAAATTTATTGAAAGTATAATGCCAGAAATAATACATTGAACTTTGCATTTCTTACCGGTAATTGCATCTAGAGATGCTCCTTCTGTATCCTGGCTCTTATCATTGTAATATGCTTTATACATTACAATAACTATCTTAATTCAAGACTTAAGATAATTACATATTTTCAGAAATTCTTTATAACTATCATTGACTTGAATATGCCCATTAATTAGCCTCTGCGTTCCATCTGAAAAATCTCCCGTCCTAGGACTTTATTTTTTTTTAATTGTTTGCTAGACAATTACAACAATTTTTTTAGCCTTTTCAAGAGAAAAAGTGTACAGCTTTCTACAATGTTTTCTTGGGGTGGTTTTTCATCATCAGTATTTACTAAAACACCCAGGGCTCATTCTAAAGTTCATTGTATCTGTTTTGTTTCTATTACTTATTTGTATGAATGTTAAACTGGGGCACCTTTCTGCCTAAGGCAAAAGTTCAGCAGAAATGTTGAAGGAATCTGTTCCACCCTCATCAAAAGCTCATTCCTTTGGTTAGACAAAGACAATCAAACCAAGGGCCCCTATTGACACAACACTTTAATGCCCAATAACGTAATGGTCTAGAGTTATCCAATGGACTATATTCTACTGGATCTCTCATTCATGCTAACAAGATTTAAGGCCTAAGACATATCAAATAAAAAACATATTTCTGAATCTAACAAGTGATAACAAATTTAAACATTTGTGAATCACTGGGGGAATTAAGTATGCATCTCAAGTGGCTGAGATGGAGTAAGAAGGGCTGTGGCCTCTGATCTTAATTTTACTGCATAGGAAATAATGCCCAATAAATATAAGGATGCATACCTTAGCCACACGAGGTGCTTAGTCAATCCTCCCCACTGTATATATTACATAAGAAAATTGCACATTTAGAATTATTTGAGCAGAATATGAGAGTTTTTCATGAAAATTTAGTGATTTTTGTTGTACATAACTTAAAAATTCATTGTTACTAATAAAAATAATGTCTGCCTTTTAGACGGAACCAATCCCTGTAGTCGATACAGGTTTAGTTACAACACTTGGAAATGCCCCAAACTCTGTAAGTTTCCCTAATATTATATTTCATTATATTGAATTTATTTGAATATAGAAAAATCTAGCAAATCGCCTTCTCAAGGCTTATGTACCATGTTCTTTTTTATTTTTATGTTTGTCTTTTAAAAATTTTGGTTAATGATATGCAATGAAATAATGTTATTGTTACTGTATATCATGCTTCACAGTGGAGGAGCTACTACTGGTGCAGCAGGTGCAAAGCACATGGGCCCACCACAGGGTAGAGGCTATTTTCGACCTGTAGTAAAGAGGGTATCTTAATTTACTTGGGGAGAGGATCAAATTATTATTTTTGTCGAAAGGTGATATGATCTCCTAACAGATTATATGAACCCCTAGATATATTTTTCTGTTTTGTATTGATCCCCACATTCCTTACATAAAGAAGTCTCAGGTTGAGGGAGGGGGTAATTTTGCAACTGGGCCCTCCATTCACTAGCTCCGCCACTGATTCTTCTAATTAATAAACACTCTTTTTCCAAATATGGATATTACTGTATTATGTGTTTGTCCTTCTCTGTACTGTATTATTTATTGAGGCTTCCTGTAAATTTAGAGTTAAAAAAGAACATGCATGATATAAATAATTTCTAACAACATTTCCATTTTTCTTATAGTGCCCCTCTTATGAAGTCAATGGTAAGCATTTAATTTTATCTATGGTCGAGTAAGACAACTAAGATACCCTGAGTGTTATAATATATATATATATATATATATATATATATATATATATATATATATATATATATATATATATCAGTACAAACAATGCATAGTACATTAGTAATTGCATTTGAATGTGAATATATATGTATATATATATATATATGTGTATATATATATATATATATATATATATATATATTTATATTTATTTACACTCAAGATATCTCACTCTTGATATTTCGATGGGTCTATTTCTGATGGATCTTTGTTTTTTTCACAGTTGATGAGTACTGCTCCATATTCACTGGCCTGTAAGTGTTGGTCTTGCTTAAACTTATCATTAAAATCATAATCTACCAAACATTTAATTATTATTGTTTAGAAAGCCATTGCTTATCTACTTCAACTATTAATCACATTATTTGTTTTGTGTGCAATTACACACAGTCTTTTTAAGACAAAAATAGAATAAGGCTAAATGTAAGTAGATGTTGATTAGCTTTTATTTCTATGTATTCTTTTTCTAGCGCTGACTTGGACCGCCTATTGGTCAATGGATTGGATGATTCAGACGCTTGTGCTCCAGCTCGCTCTCTTGCACAGTATGCCTGTGCTGGGGTAAGTCAAACAAGATGAAAGTATATAAAGATCCAGGTGTTTGAATGTCATCATAATAAGATCACAGATAGCAACTTTTTTAGCATATTTTATAATTAATTTGATGGTGTTGCATAATCATTCAGCATAGCTGACCCAGACTACAGAAAATTATTAATCATATTTTTTATGAAGTGCCAATATATGTGCCAAGCTCTGACTGTGCAATGACTGAAATATGAATGGCTATGCTGGAGGATATTGTGTAAATTTCACTACCTTTTTTGGTTATGCCTTAGAGAATTCTTGGAAAGATCACTACAAGTTAAACATATTAGAACATTGGAAATGGAGAGTTTACTCCAAGACCTGACATAGTGAATCTAGTCCAATATATGATTGGTGAAGGGTCATATTTGCTCTTATCTATAAAATACCTTACACAACTGTTTTTGTCTATGCCTTTGATATGGATAGGTAAATAGAATTCAGAGATTTTTGATAAAAGATTTCACAAGTAAAAGGACCTAGTTCAGATATGATTGTCCTCTCCATATGACTTCCCTTTGTTCACTTTCTATATTTTATCCCAGGCCAATTTTGTTTCAGGTTAAGGAACTTTTAATTTTGATTAACTAATATCTTAATTATTTTATGATTTCAGATTGATAAAGCCTCGGTCAGCACTGTTGTGTCCATTTTGAAATGTTTCACTACAAACATCAATGCTATTGTCACCCCAGAGGCCCTCCATCTGTTAATCTCCAAAATCAGTACAGAAACACTCCAAGGAGCCCTGGATATCCTTTCCACACAGGTAAGGAGGCAAGAGGATACATCGTTTTCATCAAGGTTCTAGAAGATATTAGGAGATAGAACAGCTTAGAAAGTAAAATTGATAGATAATATACTATTGTCAAGTAGAAGCAATACATTATTTCAGAATATTTTGTCAAGGGTTATACAAGACAGTTTTTAACGGTGGAAACCCAATGAAAGGGTATGGTACTAAATGTTTGGTATTACAATGTTGCAGCTCTCTCTCTTTTTTTCAGTATTAGAGTATACATATATAATAATATGTACACATATAATAATCAAAGGATTGACATACATTTGTAGACCTTTGTTATGAACAGTATGCTCTTTTATATCAACATAAGTATGTGTATGATATAAAAGAGCATACATATACAATAATAGAAAATTATAAAAAAGAAAGAGTAATATTACTTAGTAAAATATATTGTTATATGCTATGTTATTCTATTGCTCTGATTTTCCAGGTTATGGTTATTTAATTATCAGTTGATCAAACAATATAATAACATTAGGAGATATTTAGCTGAGAAAATGTACCATTTGGTATCTTTTTCCTGGACACAATCAAAGGAGATGCAATTTCATCATTTAACCTTAGTGTAATCTCTGTTCTGTTAAAGACTGTGCTGTTCAAACTCAGTATCACTGCAAAAAATGTTTGGATGCCCAATTATAAGGTATATCCCAATCTAAAATCAGTTTAGTATTGATAAAATATTTTTTGTGTATTGCAGGTTTCTGTTTCAAGCTTCAGAAAAGATATTGGTGTCTATGTGGTAATTTCAGTATTGGACAACATCAAGAAGTCTGCTTCCATCTCATCTCCGGGCTTTGTGGCTACCTGGTTTCAGGAGAGGATGTATCCATTCCTGCCTGCCCTTAACAGTGATGTCCTGAACTGTGTTAACACTCTTCCTCTTTCTTGTGATTCATTCCAAGCAATGTAAGTATAACAATCCGTAGTTTGAGGCAAGTGATCCGGGTTCTACAGTGGTCTGTTGTCTTATGGTTCTAATTTTTGTTCTTGGGTGTCTTATTTCAGAACTGAGGCCTTCGATGTGGCTTCTAACAATTTTGCAGAATCTGAGAACATAATCGTTGGATCATTTATCACTAAATTCCTGAGGGAACATAGTAAGTTACATTTTGGGTCACAATCCTCAAATCAAAGCTCAGAATTGTTCTCTTTGTTGTATTTATAATTGTGTGAAAGGCTGTTTTATTTTTCAAATGATATTTTACTGCTGGGGACAGACTTGTTCCTGTCAGCCAATATGCAGTAATACAGATGTATAAGTCATACTTGCTAATTAGACTAACCTACTAAAGTGCATTTCCTGCATATTTAAACTGTGTTTGCTTAATATTGTTTCTCACGTAACACATACTTTTGTGATATTTAAAAGATGGTTTTGAAATGAATGCAAAAAAATAACATTGTATTCCTTTAAAAAGGGTTCATTGTGGCAAAATTAATTTAACAGCCAGAACAATGTATTTATTATACACTGAGTTCAAAATAACATATTCTGTTTCTTTCTAGCCTGCCACAAATCCTCTTCCTCTGAGTTTATTAAAAGCTACTATAGAAACTTCCGCAATTATGTGTCCGTTCAAGATTATGTTGCAGCTGGCAGTGGCGTTGATTTGGTAAGATTTAATCTTATTACCAAATATTGTATTAAAGTAAATAACATGAGTGAAAATCATGTCTTATTTCTGATCTCCATTTTTCAGTGTAATATATGTATTTGATCATGGCCAGATTACCCATTAGGCCAACTAGGCAACCGTCTAGTGGCGCCCCTGAGAGGGGCGCCACTTTTTAAGAAAAATGGCTTCTGGCTTTCAAAATTTTGAAATGCTGCAGTTCATAGACTGGCTACTAGGGGGTAACCTCCTAGAACATAGAGTTACAACAGGAAAGGGAACATAAACGCACGGAAAAGGCAAAAATGGGTCCTTGCCTATCTTGCATGCTCTCTTGCATGGGCTCCTCCACTTCACTGCCTATGGGCTCCAAAAAGGTAGATCTGGCCCTGTATATGATATAAATTTTGCTATTTTGCTATAACACATAAATTGTATTACTTTCAGTACAAATCTTTTATCTTAAACGTGTAGTTGCTTATGAACCATTTACAAATACATTTCTATTTCTTTTTCAGAGCTCTGCATTGGATGTGTTGCCACCATTCCAAGTGGCCCAGTATGCTAATTTAACCAACGCATTCCTTAGTCTAGAAACAGCTTTACCTATAATTCAAACACTTGAGAAGAATGATCTCTCCTATGTTATCTCTTTCCTGGACACAATCAAAGGAGATGCCATTTCATCATTTAACCTTAGTGTAATCTCCATTCTGCTAAAGACTGTGGTGGGCAAATTCAGTACCACTGATCAAAATCTTTGCATGCCCAACTATAAGGATATCTTCCAATTTAAAATCAGTTTTCTGCTGGTAGCTGTTGATGAGACAGTCCTCAACGAATTACCCTCCAACATGGATTGTTCTGCCTTCCAAGATATGTAAGTCACAAATAAGTCTATTCTCTGTCCACTTTACCTCAACAGTGTACAGTGATCCATTGCTTTTTTTACCCATTTGATTCTCTACAGATTTGAAGCTGTGGACAACGTCTATGACAAGCTAGAAGGAAATAACCAGTTGGCTGTATCCAACTATAGGATAAATTATTTGATGGCAGAAGCTAAAAAGTCAGGTAATATACCTAATTGAGCGAGGCACCATACTTTTATCCTCTATATAGGCAATGTTGCTAGCTGACGTGTTGAACTGTGGTTTGTGATCACTTTATGCAATTCTTATGTATATGTTGAACTGAATATATATTAAGAAACATTCAATGGATCAGATAAATTACTTTCTTGATTTTCTCTGTAATTGAAGATGATTTATGTTTTTAAAACAAATATATTGAATAAACTGACTGTATAATCACCATGGGGGTCCTTTCTCATTCAGTAAATAAGCAGTGACACAACTTAAGTCATGCCAGTCAGCCAATGATCATTTCCTGCAAGTTTCCAGAAAGTTTGCATTGCTTTTCTTTTAAGTATTTTAAGGCAAAAACAGCTGGAGTGCCTTTTGATAATTCCAAGATAAAAATGCCTGAATATCTTTGATAAAGGTATACTTTTAAATGTTTAAATAACTTGGTGTTAATAGGGAGCTATGAGAAATATGATGTGATTATAATCCTAAATCCTTCTTTTGTGGTATTTGATAGGTGGTGCTTGCAATTATGGAGTAAACAGCTCAACGTGGCTGGTGAACAATTTTGGATTATCCATTAGTTATGTCTCATATGCTGAACTCAAGCAACTGAATCCCTCCTTCAATGGAGTAAGTCCTCACTATGAATAAATGAATGAGCATCAATGACTTGTAAACAATTTCTGTCCATAGATGTTGGGCATTTTCCATTTAAATTATAGTGCTTACAAAGTTTTAAATAGATTGCATATGAGCAATTATTATATATTGAGTTCCTAATGCTGACCGTGAGTAATTGTGTTTTGTTTTCATTTTCTAGTATGAAGCGTTAGACATTCTGAATCTTAACCAAACACTGGACCTGATCGTTGATTCTAGTATATTATTGGAGGAGACCCAGTATTCTGCTACCCAAATTACAGCACTAACTACAAGTATAAGAAGTAGAGGCTTTATCTACGTGTATGAATTTCTTATTCAATTCAGAATAATTTTGTTAAGGGTGAGTACTATGTTTGCTTAGGAAATACATAAAACATATTTGACATCATGGCCACTGCCATAACATCATATTGGATTTTATTATGTGTTTTGTTATAATAAATGTTTATAAATCTAAAGCCGGGGTCTCCTAGATTTAGCTTTTAAGCTTTGATGAGCTTTCCGACTGATATATCTATATATATAGAAATATCTAGGTAAATATAGTTGTTGATAAACGAAAATTATTTTAAATTTACATTTAAATTTAAATGTATATATATATATATATATATATATATATATATATATATATATATATATATATATGTGGTTGCATGTGTTTTTAACTGTATATTTCTATTTTTTTCTTCCAAAGTTTAATATAGTGTTTATAAAAAATATACAATTTCGCTCTGCAATGCTGGAAATCATTTGGGAAGTTTTGAGCAGCCAGTTCTCACTTTTCTCCTCCAATGACTGGTCTGTTTGGTTCAATGAGCAACTGACTTTTTTCCTGCCATCCATCACAAGGACTCAGCTCGATGTACTGTCTTCTAGTGTAACTGGAAACTGCTCTAACTTCCAAGTAATGTAAGTGCCCTTTTTGGTTACATATCACAACTTATAAGAGTATGTCTATTACTCTCCAAATACTTGTTTTTTTCCTTTTGTGTTTGAAGCATAATAATAATAAGAAGAAGCCACAATATAATGTAAGAAAATGAGTACATGAACATAGTGGTTTCTATCTCTAGTGTAGATCTTCTATAGAAATAAATATCTTAATAATTAATGCTAAGTAATGGGGTACATTTTAGAATACTCAATTTATTAGTTTTTTTTTTTGGTTCCATTGGTTTGGTTCCAGTTCCATAGATTCTGATACCCGTTATTTGCTATTTCTAACATTTATTTATTTCTTTTATTTTTTATATATTCAGTGTGGAGGGTTGTGACAGCGCTTTTGAAAATATGGATGTCAACACCAAGAAAGAAATAGCTAAATGGATTGGTGACTACCTTCGGACAACAAGTAAGTATTTTATCTAGCCAAATGTTTCTTTGTGATGTGTTTTACAATGGTGTGGTACAAGCCAATTACGTTTGAATATAAGCATGATTTAATTGCATGGTTCTATGTGCTAATCAGCCTTTAATATTTCATTCTTTCCCTTTTTTGTCTAGATTGTGAAAGCTCTGATTGGTTACAACTTAACTTTCGGAGATTTGTGGAATTCGTTGATGTTTCTGTTATCGTCAAAATCGATCCTACCTTTGATCCGGTAACACTTCTATAACATTTTTAAAAAATCACAAGAGCAGTTATATTGCCATTCAAGGAACCATGTACGAGTAAAAATCTCCATGCTTGATAAGTTATGAAGATAAAATTATAGCTTTTGATCAGATAGTTAAAGTAAATATTGTCCTTTGTAATTTAAACCATGCTTAAACTGATTGAACCAATCATATGACATTTAAATTCCCTTTTTAAATGTGTAAGAGAGCCACATTTTGAGAGACGCTAAGTGATTGATTTCTTTTTTCTTTTCTTGCAGATTGGCTCACTGGAACTGTTTAGCTCAGAACAACTTGGCCAAGTTGTGATAGTTAGTGAACAAGCTCAAACCAATGTTACAGTTATAACACAGGTCTTTAGCGTGCTTTTGAATGGTACAAGTGAGGAAGTCATTTCTAATGTTGGAGCCTTCTGGGATGGGTTAAATGTTGCTTTTGAACAGGTAAAAATTAGTATATATCTCTGATTGTGTATCATTTATAATGATCTTATGAAAATGATATATGTTATTGAGTTACTATTTCACTATTACATGGGAATCTTTTTTCCCCAATGGCAGTTTATGAATACTTTGATAGGTGACAAAGCAACAATATGGAATTTACAATGTCACCATATTTCTTCTCCAAATACCACACAAAGTATTACTGGTAATGAAAGGGCAAATATAATGTATACACGCAAACATAAAAAATGACAAAAATGGTCAGCTAATTTACATATCCATGGATGCATATAACAGAAATCTCAAAATACTGCACTAAAACTATGGAAATAATTGCATAACCATAGCTAATAAAAGAAAAATGCAAATACTACCTTTTGATAGGCAAAAAGAAGACATAGAAAGATTGAGAAGAAGCTCTCTTACAGAGGTAAGCCAAGCACGAAGGTCAATGATATGGGGCCTTATGCTTCTGCACCACCTCTTTATCTAATCGATCGACAGATGCTATTGATAAGATAATTAATATACCCTAATACTTTTAGCATTACTTGAGTTCTTCTGCTCGCTTGGGTTCTAAATTGCTTTTTTTCCATTATGAAAGGTACAGAAACAAGGTTTGCTAAAATCTCTTAGGGTGACTACACAATCCACAGATGTATTCATCTACATTCAAGTATAACTCACAGGAGACACAACAGTTAGCCATTTCCTTTATAGAGGAATCTGAACCAAGCCTTAAATCACCATATCAAATACCATAAATGAATAGACAACAAGTAGAGCTGGTATAAAGGTTCTTACTCTTACTGGATCTGGTACCATCATGAACTTAATATGAAAAGTAGTTTATTCTTTGCTACTTTGATGATACCTGCTCACTTCTTATTGTTATACATTGTTCAGTTGTTTAATTAAATCCCCAAATTCCTTTCTTTGAAAGTAATGCATTTGCTATTTGTAAGCAAAATGAATATGTTGTGTATGCTGGCAATTCTCTCTTGCTAATTTCCCACCCAAACTAAAAACGTGCATTGACTTTTTTCACTAAAATATTGCTAATTTCTTATTAGTCATGTTATTCTGTTTGTATTCTGCATATTCTCCTCTCTAATTTGTATACTGTATTCATATCACAAACAATATATATATATATATATATATATATATATATATATATATATATAGTAAATAAATAGTACATGTGTTCACATTTGAATGTCTTAAGCAATTAAAAAACCTGCTTCCAGTTCAGAATTCCGTAAAAAACTGTTATTACACATTCTGAGAAGCTGAGCTGGGACATGCAAATATATACTATCCAGTTATCAAGGGGGCCCTACCCTATAGTGATCCCTGGTGCGTTTCTCCTTCTGCATCTGTAGTACCTCTGCCCCTGGAAAACTATAACCCAATGATCTTTAAGTAACATCAACCATTATCTACTGCTTCTAGCTATTAGCTTAACGCATAACACAATATGTTCATAATAGAGTTTGTATTATAATATAAAATGCTCAGAAAATCAAATCAAATAGTATTTCTTCAGAACATATTTTGCATGAATTTTTGCAATTTTTAATGATAGATACAAAAATAATTACTGTATATCTCATATAATTTGTCACTTGCCTATATTTTTTTTATTTCCAGCCATGTCACTAGACTGTATTTAAAATGCATGGCAAAATATGGTTTCAGTAATTTACCAATTTTAAGGCATGCATACTCTCTAAGGAAGCACACACTTAACTGAGGGAGTGTTACTCATTGGAGTACTCTCTAAGAAGGCAGAATATAATACCATAACACACAGCATTGAAAGGATATTCATTTAATAAGTTGTACTTAAGTCTCATAACAGGAAGATCATTCATTATTTGCGCATTATGATTATTTTTAAAGCTACGTTTGTAGTGAAGTTTAATAGAAGGAAAAACATGTTTGTTTTTTTTTAAAGTTTTTCCATGCCTTCTGCAAGCCTTTTAGTTGATGATTATTAGTCAAGGTCAGTGTCACTCATTCCCTGTTCTTGTTACACATACTGTAGCTTTATTTATATATTTAAATTGATGGGTTTTATGTAGTCACATGACATATCCCTTTGTATTTTCCCTACTCAAGCAAACCACAGTAAACTTCACACAAGAAGTAAAATACGAAATGTTATCTCTTACAACCAATGTGCTGAAAGAAGAGTATGCAGTATTTACAGTCGCAAATTACACCACATGGTTTCAAGTTAGGTTGGATGCTGTTGTGGACACCATTGATTCATCTATTTTAGCTGAAATTCCATTGGACATCTCCTGTGACTCCTTTAGCGTCCTGTAAGTACCAACATGTGGTTTTCCCCCAAAAAACATGGTTATTATATTGTAACCCGAAAACTATGAATTTATAATAATTAATACTCTTGTATTTATTTCATAAATAGCCAGGTGTACACCTGGAAGTTGAAGTCTCTCCTCCCCTTTATAACACCTCCTCCAGCCTCACTCCTTACCTGTGTAATCTTCTCACCCCTCCCACCTCACCCCTCTTTTAAAACCTTCTTTTCTAAACCCTATGGTCTCTAAACAGGCAAAAATGGGTCTAGTAGCAATTGCCACCCACCAGCTAATATCCAAGAGAAGGTCCCTACCACAATAAACGTAATTTCCAGAAACATGGAGGACAATGACTGTTAGAACACATCTGAAAGTATGAGTGCTTTGGTGTGTGGCCAGCAGTGTCGCTCTTGTTGTGTGTCTTAACTTCATTGAGATGGAGTTGCAACACAGAGCTTTCAGACAAACACAATTAAATAAGTCTTATTGTATTCTTATAGAGTTCAGACTTTTGGTGGCAAATATGATAGCACTGCTGAAGGACACCAGAAAGATGTCCTTAACTTCTTTAACAGCTATCAAGAAACAAACAAAGAAGGTATGTTGAAAGCCTTCTGACATAAATTATACTTCAGTTCTAGTTAAAAGTACGTTGCATTATTTTAGTATTATCTTTAAAAAGAGCCATAATTGGTTTTATAAAATAGCATGTCAGCTAAACATTTCTACGTAGCAGGTGCTTAACTGCAATTCTTTTATGTTATTATTTTTAGACAATAAATGCACACGTGTTGATTCTTCAGTATCTTGGATAAAAACATACTATGGAGAATATTTTGGATTGTTATCTTTTGACATAATGATAACTTACAATGCAAAATTCAATGCAGTAAGTATTTTATTTTATTTAAAAACTATGAAGAGATTGTGGGAGATTTGTAGAGCACTTGAACTAAACAGGATGCGATTAAAGCCATAGATTTGGAAGTAATGTTGTACATCTGTTGTGTTTACTTTGTTCTTTCATGCAAGTGTTCGTCAGGATAAACTGAGCATATTTATCACAGTATAGGTAAGTGGAGTTAAATATCCAAACTTCCTAGGTTGTCTATGAACAGAAAACAGTTATATAAAATATGTTATCTCAGATTAGCATCACTTATCCCATATATTCCCGCTTATCCCTGCTCCGCTTGAATATTGTTAATAATTATGGAATAACTCAAGGTTCAAGAGAAAATTCAGTTTAAAAAAAAATTAAACATCAATTCCAGTACCTCAGTTTTGAATGGGATTATAATCTGTGTCAATGATATGTTGCTTATAGGACTCACATTTCTATTATAAACAAATATGCTGAATTTCCATTTAAATGGATATTGAGAGCCCATGTCAATGAATGTTTTATACTGGTGGGATTAAAACACTGTGGTGGCAGAATCTATAAAGATAGAGTACACTAATACAACATTAATTATACATGTCCTGTCATGTTTGTTCATGGAATAAAACCAATGCTAAGTTATATTAAAGTTGTTATCTGGATAACCACTGTCCTCCTCTTGTTTTGCAGTATGAAGATGGAGTTCTCAGCCTGATGTCTGTCACTCAGATTGGAGATATGATTGTAAAGTCAGGAACCCTGGAAAACTATGAATTCTGCACCAAGCTGTTTGCTCACCTGGAAACACTTAGTGTGGAGAATGTAAATGCCATCATGGAACAGTTCACACAAACAGCAATTAAGGTATGAATATTCTTGACATCTGAGATAAAGCTGTGTCAACCTTTTAAAACAATAAAGAGGAACATAAGAACAAGTGTGCCAAAATATTATACTGAGATGCAGTGAATGGCTGTACAGGGTTCCTTACTTCCCTTGTTCCTCTCTCTTCTTTAGAGTAACACCGTCATTACAAATGTTGAAGTGGGACAATATATTCTGGAGAGCTACCTGAGGATCCTGACCACCTACACTGCAAATTACACTTCTGTGCAATACACTGAACTATTCCAACGGAGGATCTTCCTGTTCATTAAATTTATCACCAGACAAGCACTGGATCTCATCATCGTCAAAAACTGCGACTCTGTGTTTGTTGTGTAAGTAGCAGCTATGTTAAAAGGTCTACATGAAGCACATACCACATTTGACAAGAACGAAAATGCTCTACAAACCTTCCTTCGGAAATTACAATTACATTTCCACAATATACAATGACTCTCACTCAATAACCTGAAATGTTATATGTATTTGCTTCATTGCAGTGTGGTTCAGCTGAACAACGCGTTTGATGGCCTGTCGGACCAAATTCGTAAAATCATTGTTGATTGGATTCTTAGCCTTCTCAAACAGTCAGAATTCAATGGTAAAGTAGATTTGGACGTGTTGAGTATGTGTTGCTGAAAAAAAATGATCTAATGCACTAACACACCTGAGAGAGATAACACTAATTCTTAATAGGAACAAGTCTTTTAACCAAAGCAAAAGCATTTTTAACGTCTTATTTATTCATTATTTTTTAGATTCAGCACATTGAAAATGGAATAACTAAGATTAGTTAGCCTCGGCTTCCTAATTATACTGTATTATTCTAATGTGCGTAATGTAATTTTTTACATACACAATGTCATTTTACTTTTTAGCCACACAAATAGTAATCTTAATACACTAATGTAAGGCTCTGTTGTTTTGCCATCCACAATCTATTGTGAGAAGTACAATGATATTATTGAAATAAATAAATATAACGTGTTCTGTCTCTTTCAGGTTGTAGGAGCACCACACAATCTCAGTCAGAATGGATTCAAACTGTATGGCTACAGTTCTTCCAGTATGTACAGTACACGGATGTAGTGTCGGTATATTCAGACTATAATATAGTAAGTCCCTTCTAAACCTTTTTTTTTATTATAACAAATAAGTGAGCAGTGCGTTCACTAGCCAGCTACATGTATGTTGCATGAGATATAATTTATATGGTTCAATCCGCAGCTCGCAAACCTGTCTGAGGCTAGTGTCAACCAGAAAGCGTATTACCTTACAAGCTCAAGTACCTTGAACAATGTGTCATCAGTAACAACGGTGCTCGAGAGTCTAAAGGAAGATGAAAATGAATACATCTCTGTTACCACAGTTACCTCGTTTCTGCAGGAATTCAACGCTGCCATCGAAACGGTAATAAGAGCACTTATTATTCAGTTATCATCTTCTAGTTCTCCCTGATGACGTATAAAAAACAATGGGGGTATTTACTAAGCCTACATACATGGGCCCTCATTCAATTGCAGTTTGGCCAATTGAATAGGGCTCTAAATAAGCACATAACATATTTTTTTTAAAGAAGTTTTTAGTTAGTAAGCATCTATCCAAAAGCAAGATTTTTACTAACTAAAAACTTCTTTAAAAAAAATATGCTATGTGCTTATTTAGAGCCATATTCAATTGGCCATATCGCAATTGAATGAGGGCCATAGCCAATTTACGAAATGATCCTGATTGACAATTTTACCCCATAGAAAATAGTGCATATTAAATTCTGTAAATTTCCCTCAGTATAATTCTCATTTAAATATCCACAATTTCTTGTTAAGTAGATATCTATCCTTATGTTAAAATACCCACTTAATCTGCCATCAGAGCTTTCCTTTCCTTATGTAATATCCCTTTTGTTTGGTAATACTGATTAATGATACTTGTTGGTAATATATATTTTTTTCTATTTGCAGCAAACTGACTTTACTATTTCATATGAAGTGAAAGAAACATTTATGGATTTCCTATTTTCCTCCTTTGTTGTTAATATCCATAGTGTGCAGGAGGAGTATATTATAAATTTCTATTTTTACTTTAAATACTTTATTTCTGGCATCTCTGTACAACTTGTAGAATTGATCCCAGTGGATATAAGCTGCTCCGACTTTTCTTACATGTGAGTATAACAAAAGGGAATATAACAATTTCTATATTAAGATATTTGATCGGCTAGTTTATAGTACTAGAAATATTTTCCAATACTGTGTTTAAAAATATCTATTACATTTATATAGTCTACAATGATCATTTCTGAAATTATAAAATGAGAAATGTGGAATATTTAGCAGCTATAATTTCAATTTATAATTCTTATTCAATTCCTGTTTGATGATTAATAATCATTAGATTAAATACTTCAATATATTGTAACTTCCTTTGCAGAATCTCAGGCCTCAGCAGTGAATCTGAGAACCTGTCAGAAGAGGTTAAACACGCAATATATAAATTCATTATACGTTTCCTGAACCACAACAGTGTGAGCGGCGGTGAATCAGGTAATTACCTTTTTCCAATTCATGTTATATTGCATTGTACATTCTTGCTCATGAGCAATAAGACGTTACTTGGGTTTCAGTGAATAAAATATACAAATAATTAATATTTAGTCAATTTCTTCCAATTTAGCAATGGTATGCGGTAATTTATACACCAACAGTAAAACCTACGTGAAAAATATCTTCTTCAGTTTTGTGGGATATGCAACATTTTATGACTTCTCTCAGTTCTACAGCAGTTTTGATGTGGTAAGTTTTATATTTTACATAGGATCTTGTTCTATGACACACAATATATGCAAATGAATTTTCTACCATACACAAAAAATAAAATAAAATAAAATGTAAAAAAAAATTGGTATTCTTTGTGGTGCAATATTTATACATTTGGGCAAAGGTACATTGTGTGGAAAACCCATAAAAATACCCTTTAAAGTTGTAACCTTATGTATATGAATTTCATTTTACATAATTTTCCTGTAACATTTAAAAAAAATTAGCTTGTACAACATAATGTAGATGTGTATACCAATGTATACCATACTATGTCTCTACTCCTAATAAAAATTGACTGAAGGAGAAATAAAAAAGTACACTTTAGGCATGGGTGTAGGAGCCAAATAAAATCTATGGTGGATACCGCATATAGTATAGGAATGCCACACAACTGCTTATGTACACATAATGAAAAACCTGGGTGGGGGTCCCCCCCCCCCCCCCAGTTCCTACACCCATCCACCTTTTCATATAGTAAAGACATCTTGGGGTTTCATGTTTCCTTGTTTGCATGATAAAATTGCTCAAATATACAATTTATTTCACTGTTGCAATTTTTGATTAAAATTTAATATTTTGAACTTATTAGCAATTAGCACATGAAGTCATATATTTTGCTGTTCAGTAGAGTCTTATTCACTATTATGTATAGCCTAAATGTTGTAGTTTAATTTTCCCCTTGTTTATGAAGTATTTTACATAAAGTTGACCATGCTCATGTTGCCGACTTGTTCCATAAGCCTATATTATTACCATATTTTGTCATAATTTTTTAACTTTGTTCTTCTTTTAGTATGAAGTTCTGCCACTGTGTACTGGGAAACAGTTGGGTAATATATTGATTAACAGCACAGCCATCAACAACCCAATGGAAGCAGTGCCGATCTTGGAAGAAATTAAGAAACGGTCCATTGAAGAAATTTCGAGCTTCACACATGAGATAAACACTGTGGCAGAAGAGGTTAGTTAGTTATTTGCAATTGGAAGCAGTTTGATTGGTTTATTTACATATAACTCAACTTATTATCTATAATAGATACTAATATACTTATTTTTTCTATAAACTTACTCTAATTTTTTAATCTACACAGAAAAACATTCAAAATTTACCAAACCCTGTTATTGGAGGCCTTATCTCTACAAATATCTGGAATGCAGTGTCTTCAAAAGTGCAAACCTCTGAGGAATACAAATTGTGGCTAGGCACCAACCTAAAAATGGTATTTTACAATTTCCCTACTGAAGTAATCTTTGATTTACCCAAGAATATGGATTGCAATTCCCAAAAAGCTGTGTAAGTCTGAACAACTCTAACTATGTTTCTATATTTCAAAATGTTACCTTATTTAACAAACATGTGCCATATAATAATATAATTCTGGTTTCATTCACACTCCATTATAAGCTATTTGACAGTTGTTCCCCATTTTGTTACGGGGCGCATTTCTTAACCTACTTTACATAAATATCATCTACATATAGAACTCTGCAGAAATTATAAGAGATATTAAGGTTGTTTATAGCATTATAAGTCACTTTTAATAACATTTTGCTTATTATATTATTACTAGTGACTTGCCCATCAAAAAATGACGGCAATAAGATTGTAAGGCAGCTAATGTTGTTTGTGTGCGAAATTAATTTTGTTGGCGTTTTAATATCCTTCGGCGCTCATTGCGAGGCTCTTGGTTGTTTGTGTGCTATGAGCAGCGTTGGTGTTTTTTTTTGGTATGGCAATGAATAATGAATAAAATAAGAAATTAATATACTTTACCTATTGTGAAGTAATATATGCAGCATTGTGTTGAAGAGCTGGCAATCTGTTTACATGTTGCTGCAGCATTAGTGCTGTGGAGCTCATGTGTCAGCGTCATGAATGCGTGCAGTGTGTAGTGTAATAGTGCGTGTGCGCGAGGCAAATCCGTTGAAGTTATTGTTCTAAAATGGCGCCTAATGTGTGTTATGCGGCTGTGGCTGATTTTGCGTCCTTGATTTTCGGAATGTCGTCCAACGTTTTCGGGAAAATCCGTAGGTGTTTGGTGTTGTTTTGCGTGTTTAGGGTCCTTTAGCCTCGTTTTCATTTTTTTCGGCGGCCATTTTTTCTCTCGCTTAGGGGACTTTTCGGTGTCTAAACTTCGAGGTCCTTGCTGTAGGTAAGCTTTTTATGTATTTGTTGTGTGTATTTATTGTGTTTTTCATGTTTCAGGCGTTTTTTGCGAGGTCGTAATGGGTCGTAAAGCGTCTCGTATTTTTGTCCGTAAATTTTGCGAGGTCCACAATTGCTGGCAAGGAGCGCCTTGCCAGCATCTGCGGCCCTCGCTTTGCGAGCAACAGCGGCCCTCGCTTCGCAAGCAACAGCGACCCCGCAGCGTTAGCAACAACCTGCATGCTCACAACTATATTTGTGATTATACATGGAAGCTACTTGCTGCTAGATTGTGTCCCTCACACCACCCAAAGCCGCATCTGATGTCTAGTTACAATTTTCTCTGTATTTATTTTTTTCTAATATTTTACTTTTGTTTAAAACAGGATTGGAGAATTTAGCAGTGTAGTCGACAAATTATCCAAAGACCAAACTCAAGCAATTGTTTCAAGAATAAAGGAATATCAATCAGAAAAGGCAAAACTATCAGGTAATGGACACAAGACAGGATGTATTTGGGTCTTTTCAGTCAATACGACGATACAACTTCTAATGTGGGCAAAAAGCATGACACCATATTTATCCATTATCCTCTTTAGCACATTAATTGGTTATGTGTAATTAGTCACTCTGACGGGAATTTTAAAAAAACAATGTGTGTGTTAGTTTTACAGCTCTATATATAGAATGAGTTTTTTCAGTCAGAAACATCATTCAGAATGGAAAATTGTAAGGTCAAGTTCAACTAGTCCTAACTCTATTTTATATGAAAGATCACTCTTGTTGAAGAATAACTAGCCATGTAAGACATGAAACTTGCCTAGTTTACCAGTTATTCTTTTGTGTTTGTGGTGAGTGGAACTGCTATTAGGGGGTATATTTTAGAAGTTAAATGTTGAGCTGCTTGTGTCAAACATTGAAGAACTAGTTCAAGAGTCATATTAGGTGCATCTGTAGTTCTGCACTATGGTGGTTACATTTATGTTCTTTGTTCTTCTTCAGCTCCAATCATCTAATATACAGAGGTTGTGTAGCAGTAAAATGCAATATCTATAAGTAAACGCTTTCATATACAAGTAAATTGTGTTTAGGTGGAACTTCCATGTACTAGAAAATATAAAATGTATTCTGCTTTGCAATAGACATAAGGGGAGATTTACTAAGCATCACAAGTGCTGAGTTGTGTATCCTTGTAGCATGAACTGGGGGAAAAATCAAATCCGTTCTCATCTCCTCTCAGTTTTCTGGGATTCTTAGTAAATTGCCCCCAATATTGTTTTGCTCATGAATGTGTCCCTATTGCATTATCTTCCATTTAGCATTTGTCCTATATTGTCAGCATAGTATAAAACAACATGGCTACATTTTCCTTCTGCAGGTTCAGCCTGTGACTCTGATAAGAGCAGTGAAGAATGGATTGAAAGCACCTTCGGAAGCTTTAGATCATCTTTCAGTATGGCAGAATTCAAGGAATTGAACAAGAACTTTAGTGAGGTAAATTCTGTCTTCTAATATTGCTATTTCATACTTGTTTGTATCTATCTTCTACTTTCATTTACATTGCATGCCCCTGCTCTAGTTGACACATAATGAGCTTACTTGATATTTAATAGTAGATGTATAAATACACTGAATGAAGCACCTATATTCAGAAGCCCAAGCTCTGATTGGGTAGTAAAATACAAAAAATTTCATTGTCCTAAACAGACCATTGGGTTATTACCATTTTTTTACAGTTATTTAGTTTACTCCACAATATGATCTGCCACTAAATGCAATGCTATTTCCTGTAAGATCCTTGTTTTCTTGAAAATATGACTTGCTCACCTTTGTGGATCTGTCCTCCAAGTTGCTAATCTTTAGAAAATTCTTATTTTCCTTAGGTGGCTGCTCTGCCAGAATGCACCGGAACTCAGATTGCAGAATATGTTGCTAGTAACAATATTCTGGAGAATGCATCGTTGATCATTACTGTCTTTGAAAACCTGAATACCTATGAGGAGGTTGTAGAGTTCTATACAGAGATCAATACCTTGGCTGCGGTAAGATATTCCATAACTTCATCTAATATGTCCCTAGTTATTAACATGTCTATAGCCAAAATTCTTAATCAGGGGATGTGGTCAGTTCTGTCTGAAGGCTGGACTAAAAGAAAGTCTGACCAGTCTAGGTTCTGATTCAGACTGAGCATGCTCAGTATATGTTCCCAGGCTATGATGGCTCATACTGTCTCTTATAGGGGCCAACGGGGCAATTGCATGAGTTGTTCTCATTGTGATATTTTATTGGAAGTATAAGAAAGGCTAGATCATTTTCCTATGTTTCCTTACAGACTGCACTACAGACCAGCTCTCAAATAGATATAATACTGCAGAGTACATTTGAGACAATTTCATCCTCCTTTGAGGTTCTCACCGAACAACAAATTGGGACTTTGTTCCAAGAAACCTTGGTAAATGTGCTGCCTGAAATAAAAGAGCCTCAGATAGAAATTATACCTACTCTGTCTTGTGGATCCTATCACGAAGCGTAAGCATTTCATATTTATTTTTTATACTTATCTTTTTATTTTATATAGTTTGCAAGTACAAAACAATGATGCTTTGCACATTTGCAATGAGATGCTGTGTTGGGGATTAATACATATGTTAATTAAATATATTTTCATGTTTGTGATGGCTTTTATATGAAATATATCTGTTTCCTCAAATCAATGCATGGGCCATAAACTTTAAATTTTGTTTTACTACATTACAAAAAGAAGGAAAAGTGATATATTTATTGGCCAAGAGAGCAGAATTAGAATATAGGCTAACATGATACTTTTTCAGACATCTTTTAGGTGTTCTGATATTTAAATAAACTCTTTTTGAATGACTATACATGATTTATGTTTAAATGTCTACAGTATTCATGTATTTACAATATTCTCCTTTGAAGAACTGAAAATTAGCAAAAAGTTTGTAGGCAAAATGTATGAAAATACATGCTAAGTATATTTTATATGAAATTATGCTTTTGTGAAATCTACCATTTTGACTTAGTATGCAGAGAAATCTGCTACAATTGGAATGCGGCAGCTAAAACTGCCAGATGGAGCTCTAATATGTTTACAAGGACACACTGAATCAGTTTATAAAGAACATAAAACACCAGCAGTAAAAAATAATTGTATGTAAAAGTTACAAATGTAATGGTTGGGCTTATTTATTTTTATCATTAGTTATTCAGTATGCCATATGCCCCTTATTATAATTAGTAATTCAATATACCATATAGAACAATGTGACAACAGTGGTCATTTAAATAATAAAAGCTGTATTTACTTTTCAGTACATATACTGTATAACAAGAATTGCTTAAATTGCTTTAATTTTACTATATGCGCCTCAAATAATTATTTCAGCTTTCGTTTCATAACAGATAAGAACCAATAGGCCTATCCTAATCAATATACATGATCGTAATATTCATGTCGGTTTTCTAGGGCATTATGTTCTATGAGTGTCTTTTCCACTTAAACTTTTAAATCTAAGATGTATGAAGTACTAAAATTGGTGCATTTTCTGCCACCCCACAGATTAACAGGATTTAACAAAGCCTATAAACACATGAAGGAAGAGACAAGAGAGTTGGTCTATGAAAAATACATTAAACACCAACTCAACAGAACTTCTACCTCAGGTCTGTTATATTGCTTTAGTAGTATAGTAGTTTAAAATCTCTCTATATTTTTAAATACTTAGCAGTAAATTTCTTTTTAATCTGTTTGTTGTGAAAGAACCCTTTCATGTGACCTTTTCTGTGAGAGCTCAATATGAGGGTGAAACGTCTTTCGTTGCAGTTTTCTTACCTATATATTGTCATTATGAATACATTATGGATCACACAATACTATTTTATTAGTAATATCTGCTATTAAATATAACATTATTTTTGTGGATGCTTGCGTATGAAGAAAATAATATAACTAAAGGAATTATTGGCCATCAATGCATAACAACCTGTGTAACATGAGTTGTAATTATGAAATATCAATTAAAATCTAAACGTTGCACTTCTTGTCTTAGGTGTTGTTTGTGGAAGTCCAGATGATAATCCTCAGTTCTGGTTAGAAGCAAATCTTGGATCTTTTGCTTCTTATTCTGAATTATCCTATCTTTTACAATGGAATACAAAGATTGAAGTTGTAAGTATTTTAATATATCCAAACGCCCATATTTAAACTGAAACTGTCTGTTCCAATATGACATAGAATGACCATTGGTGACCTACATATAAATGAATTGCTTTTCTCGTTCTAGACTAATGTCATTGGAACCCTTAAAACAGAAGAGGTGGCAGCGGTGCTCGTACAGCCTGAATATATAAATGATGAGGAACTTTACTGCCAAACTCTGGGAAAACTGAAGCATGAGGATGTTTCTGAAGTCTATGTATTCCTGAATGCCTTCTCTGGGAGCTTCCAAACGGTATATTATCTGTAAAGCATTGATATAATAAACTTGTTGACATTATATTTTGAAAATTTATATAAGTTATATGTTTCATTTTGATCATTTATATTATGAAAATGCTTTGATAAACCTTTGTCTATTCATTTTTGTTGCAATTTAGATTTTTAATAGGGAAACAGGGAATATTTGTATTTCCACATTTCCAATGACAATCTCTGATTAGTCCTATGCTATTCTATCTCTGCATATATTAATATTTATTGTTTTTATAGACAACCTACACAGAGGTGCCAAGCCAAGCCATCCGCGCCAAACTGATGTCCGAGTCTGTTAGCTTCATCCAAAGTCAGTTGAAACATTATTCTTCCAGTGACTGGGAGACTCTGTTGTCAGTGCAATTTAAACCTTTCCTCAGCGGCATTACTAAAGTAGAACTGGATATCCTCCTTAGTTTTGCTGACTGTCACAGCTATGCCATCATGTAAGTGTGCAGACTGTTTTCTAAAACATATATGTTTCTTTTCCATTGTTTATAATTAAATCCTTAGTTTAGTTGGTCATTAGTAGTGAGATCATCCATCACATTCTGTTAATTAAATATAACAAGGAGCATGCTTAGACTGTTCTTTCCTTTCAACTGTTTGTTTTCTAGAAATTGTGCATTTCTTCATTAAACTGTTTTTTTACCTTATACAGTGTCAAATATCTCACTGGAGTCTTTGATTATCTATCTGTTGATACCCAACATGGCCTGTATCAAAGTTTGTTTACTTTCCGTTCTGGAGCACAATATGCAGGTAAATATATTGTCTATCTGATTTATAAATTCATCATCAATTGGATACAAACACATACAGAATTAAAGTATGTGGTTCTTAACACTTAATTTTTAACATAATAGATAAGGGGAAATTCTTTATTGATATATTAATCATAAAAACAGGGAACATTCCTGCATTTGAATGGCCTAAAAGAGGTATCTGCCATTGGAGGTTATGATGATATCAGTATAGGTGGTCCCCTGGCTAAAGACGAGATCCATTACTGAGAATGTTTTTAAGTCGGATTTGTATGTAAGTCTGATACCTGAATAATAATACTAAAAATATTATAATCATTCATATGTGGTAATAATAATACAGGTGTAATAATAATACCCAGATACTGTAATACTTGTTACCTCAGCACTCATCCACCACAAAAATAGTCAAATTTGATATTTGACACATTTTGACATGGAAAATGCCTCAGCACTCATTGTTTGCTTGGTACTCATAGAGCTTGTTAAGACCTGGATGAGTCAATTTACATAACTCCTTATCAGAACTTTGATACTCATCTTTTTTGCCACTTGTCGTGCCTTCTAGAACAAATAAATGATGAGTACCAAGGTATCACTTTAATATGTTACAGGAACTCATTCTTAAGTAGGGGTCGTTTATAACCGGGAACCGCCTGTATGTACACATCAAGGAACAATCAACTTGCATGCAGACTGCACACACTGACTGAGGTCTATATTATTACAATAAATTACACAGGTTAACTATGCATAGCATCATTCACAATAACAAAAACAAGAGGGAAAAAGTTTGCACAAGTTGAGAAATGACAATATCACCATATTACAAAATCAATATAGCCTACATACTTTACATAGGAATCACGTAACAGTAACAGACGAATATTATTTAATGGCAGGTATAGACTGTTCTACAATTGATCATCTGGTTTCAAAATCTCAAAGCCTGTTTGATATTTTCCATTACTTTACTGTTATTTTTGTTCATGTCTATATCAAACTAAGAATAACTGAATCCTATACTAGTTTGATTATTTATTGCCATTTATATATTATAATATTGGGGCTGAAGCATATAAAGTAAGAGATATTGTGGAAAAGAGAGTCAGGTCTCCTCACTGAATGATAATGGTCACTCACTTACTCTCACATGTCTCATTTCAAAAGGTGACTCTTGCCCAGGAAGTGGTGGAGACATCAAGACGTCACTCAGCGTAGACTTTGGCAAGTTTGCCTCTTTGGCTCCTTATGATGATCTGGAGTCCATCCATCCAGGTTTTAACGGGGTTAGTATATATTTAATTTTCTTTGTTTACAGAGTTGGGTAAGATGGTGCCATGTTTAATTTCCAGTAAGAAAACTATGAGAATACCGCAAGTTTCGCTTTTAAGAGTAGCATTCAGTGGGAATTTTCACCACAGAACCACCAAAGTGTCCTGTTAATAACATGCTGTTTTGAACAACTATGTTTCATCATCAACAACATACTTTTAGAAAGTATGAAACAAACAAAGGTAACTTATATTGTTACCTGAGAGTTACTTTGGATGCAGGTACAAATCTGTGTTCAGTTCTATTTAAAGACTGCCACATTGAAGTGTAACTTAACAATAGTATTACGTAGAACTGCTTCTCCTAGTAGAATCACCTCATATTTCAGAAACATAGGAGGTTTTTTCCAAAACTACAGTGCTTCATTCTCCTGACTAAACAATGTTATATACTTCTATCATCCACTAGAGTTTTTTTTAAGAAGTTGATCAATTATTAAAATTTAGTATTGGTAAAAAACATTAAAAAAATCGAAGTTGGTAAAGTAAGCACGAAACCAAACCTGATGTTACGCCTCTGTATTTAAAATTTTACTTTATAGTATTAAGAATGGTTGATCAGTTTTTCACATTAAAATGTTTTTAAAATACTTTTGCTTCTCTTTGCAGCTGGATATAATTGATGACTTAACCGCTGAGCAGTGTGGAGGCCTGATCTTGAATGGAAATATTCTTAATAATGAAGCCAACGCAAACATTTTTGCTAAGAAGTTGCAGTCATTTAATTTTGTCCAGTTAGATAGCTTCCTGACTGTCTTCCAGGTCAATGCAATTCAGGTAGGAAATATTATATTGTGGCGAGATTTAGTACTAGCATAATGGCCTAGACAAGGCATTGTAATGCTAGGAATCAGACACATGATTGTTATGCTGAGATATAAACTATAACTGATCTCTCTCTTTCTTTTTTTCTTACAGAGGAACCTGATAGCTTTGGGAAATGCCCAAGTCAGGGGCATTTTATGGAATGCCATCTATAATATATTTGTTGGACAAATAAATATTTTCTCTCATAGCCAATGGATTGATTACTTTGAGAGCAAATTGTCACTTCTATTACCAGGCATCAGTGAGGCTCAACTTGAAATCATGGATGGCCGTGATTGTTCTATCTTACAGATCATGTAAGAACAACATAACAGTTTATTTGTGCATTAAGAAAGAGAATGTAACATATTTTGGTAGCTGTAGTTATTATTATCGTTTATTTGTAACGCGCCAACATATTCCGTAGCGCCATACATAAGTTAAATTCCAGGCAAAGACAAATTTAATATTAACACTTTGCAAACAACTGGGGGCCATTTAACAAAATTTGGTAGCTCTTTTTACTGTCTTTGGGGATGCTGTATAGAGAAAAAAAACAATAAAAGGATTAGATGTTTAATATCCAGAATTTCCACATTTGTATTTTATTATAGATTTGTGTCCCTCATTTATTACTGTATATATAAAATATATATTTAACGTAATAATATCTGTCACTAATGTACCCAGCATGCTCTATTTAATTAATGACAATGAGGGTATCAGAATAAATGACATTTGAATTTGTAAAAAAACTTTAAAGCTAGACTCAAGGGCCAAGTTGCTACTATTACTTTTTGTATTCTTTACAACTTTTAAAGTTATTGTGTGATTTGTGTGAACTGTTACTATTAATATAGGGGGTTTTGCCACTGTTTTTAGACAAGCTCCCTCCATCTCTTACAAACTGGGCAAATAGGGAGCTGCAAGTAACTGTGCTCCACACTCTTCCACAATTGGAAAAATATGGGAGGAGCTCCAACATAAGATGGTTTGAATATTAAATTGGGCACTGTGGAGTTAAAACAATGTAGAGCCTGCTGGAAAGCTAACTCCTGTTTTTCCTATTTCCTGTAAATAGAATATCTGGGCTGAATAAAGTTTACAATTCTTTCGACTCAGCCATTCAAAAGGCTATTTTTGGAAAAATATACTCAAGTCTCTCTGCTCAGCATCAAACAACAGGTAAGAGAAAATACTTTTACACAGTCTTTTTCATCAGACAAATTCTACATTTACATTATATTGTGTTTGATTTAACAATTTTTCCTTATCCTTTGCTATTCAGGCTCAGCGTGTGCCCTAAACATTCAAGGAAACCTTGCATGGTTGCAAACAAATTTTGGTTCTTTCAGCTATGAAGGCTCATATAATGATTTCATATCTCTGAAAACAGACTTTAGTGCTGTGAGTATCATGTGGCTAAACCTGTAACCTATATCAGCCCTGAATATCTGAATATTAATCTTTCTAAACACCCAATTCAGTACTTTGGGTTTTTTCGTCTAAAATATCTAATTGGCACCCATTGTTTAGCAATTAACGTGGTTACAATGCAACAAGAGAAATAGGAGAAGGCTCAGAATTGCTGGGTTGTTTGGTCATTGTGATATTGTACTGATTTTAATACTGTATTTTTATTCTTTGTACAGTCTGATGCTCTGCCAGCTTTCTCGGCTCGGCAGCTCGCTCAGTATTCTGTGCAGAGCAGCAACGCCCTGCAAAGCACTGAAATCATGAGAAATATATTTAATTACATTCATTCCAATAACTTGGGAGAGTACTTGGAAGAATTCAACATTGTGGCGAAACAGGTAAAAAAACAATAAAGATTTTCTTAGGATTCAGACATACTTTTTTTGGGCCTAACATAAATAATGACATACAGACAAAACAAATGATGTACTAGATTATATTATGGATTACACTGTCTACTTTAATGTAGGTGAAGGCTCTAGAAGAATAGACTTGTTTTATATCATAGATGTTATTCATTTCACCCACAATCTCTCTCTCTAAAGAGTATGTTAATAGAATAATATTCCCCAATCCCTTTTGTACCATGTCAGCTTGCACATTAATAGACAGACTGATAGCAGTGGTGGAATGCCAGAAGCCACTACATGGTTGGGAGGTCTTAATTTATTAGGTGGAAGCAGACAATTATTTTTATAGAAATAACTTGCACCAGCGCTCCGTTGACTAGCTCCACCACTGAGAAATAGATATTCAAATGATAGTATCCGGACTCTTTATCTTTGCAGTGTCATAATGATGGTGCTGGTTTGTAAACATATTTTCTGTGATTAATCATAACGATGTAAAGTATTTTAGTCCCATTGTCTGAGTTTTTTTCCCAGTGCTAAAGCAACAACAGAAATAGAGGTGATTAATCAAAGAACATATTAATCTTAACAGGTTAGTTCTATATGCATGGTAACCTACTCAGAGAGCAACCTCTTTTAGTCACTTGTGCCCTTCACAGGGAGAAATGTCCTGTAGTATATCAGTCTGGACTTAACAGAGAGACACAACCCCCCAAATACCAGGCAATTCCGCCCTGAAAAGGAGAAACAGCAAACCCCAGACATGCGTTTTAACCTTAGGCCTCATCACTAGAGTGTAGCTATACTCCCGAAGGCACAGCGAGTAAGGGGTCCATGTCTGGAGTTTCCGATCATCCTTAGGAAGACTAAGTCCCAAGGGTCATTTGCCTATGCAACAACAGAAATAGAGGTGCTCAATCAGAGAACGAACCAATCTTAATAGGTTAGTTTCATGGACATGATAACCCACTCTTGTTATTTGGAGCTAGATTACTTGACAAATCTTATAAAACTCAGTAATGACAAATAACTGCTTGTTTTCCTGTTTCAGTCCGGACTTACTAAACTGCCTAGTGTGGAAGTCAGAAACTTCATGGCTGATGAGATATTCTGTAAACTTGGATCACTCTTCTCTTCCTTCTCATTGGAACGATACAGTCTGTGGTTCGGACAATATCTGCACTTTTTCATTAGCGGTCTTAGCGCAAAAAATCTTGGTTCCATACCAAAGGACATAAGCTGTGACACACTGGCTCTCCTGTAAGAACTAAATCATTTTTTCAAGTGGGGGCGGTACGAGATATGCAAAAGCTGTTTATTTTATTTAGACAATTGAGACGCAAGCAAAGCCTTGTAAATCCTAAAATGCATAACTTGAATCAGAGATTACAGCAAAGTGGGGATATGACATAAAAATAAATAGACAGTAAAGTATATAATTGTCTTGCCAGTTTCTACTCCATGGCGGTGGGGAACAGAAGCTGACATTTTAAGGTTATTTTTGTCACTGACACTTAGAATTCTAAGCTGATTTGTTCAAAAGTTCAAGACCCAATCACACAGCAGTAGAGATTTAAGCCGTGATAGTTACATTTCGTTTTCTGGGCTCTTCAGCATCTCACATCATGTAGCATACTGAGGATTTATACAATAAAAGGCTAGCTCTGTAACTTTTCTACATATATTTGAACTAAACATAAACTATATGTGTCATATAGGAGCGACTTGTGCTTAGGACAATGTATCCTATAATAACTGCCTATATACTCTACTGGTTATTTTTCTAAACTAAACACTCTTGAAATATCACCATTTTCTCTAGTGTGAGCTTGGTGTCTGTAACACAAAATATAATCTACCCTAAATCAGCAATTAGATTCACACTAATCATGCTTGCTTTGCCACTATTTAGCACACAATTACACTTATTGGCATATTCTACAAATAAGAAAAAAGGTAATATCTCGAGAATTAACTGGTTTGAAACAATATCTAGAACAACTAATGAATTTAAAAATAATGTGCAATGAATCCTAGAAGTGAGATGGCTGTTGTTTTGTTGTAAGAGTCAACAATTTGCTGGTCAATAATTTGTAGACTCATTTTGTTCTTACTTTCTATACAGGTCAAATGTATTCAGCAACAGCTCCAAATCTGAACATCCTACTGATGTATACAACTTCATACTATCAGTTCTAAATGCTCAATTTGCATCTTCTGGTAAGTAATCTATCTTTACTTAATTGGCCTGGATGTATGCATGCATCCTAATTTGCATCATCAGTCAATACAGCATTTTACAGTTCAAAACAAGCACATATGAATGTAGATATTGGTTTGGGCTTTTCCCACTATAATTTTTAGTATCTTGGATGTTGTCATGGTTTTCATATGCCAGCCTCCATATAATAACAATTTATACATACATGCATACATAATTTCACATATCTTTGTCTTTAGTCCATTGTTGCATTAATACGGTCTCCAATTTTTCCTTTAGGTTCTGCCTGTGTTAGCGACTCAGTTTCTGGTAAACTATGGGTTACCACATACTTTAGAAGCCTTGCATATAGTATACAGTGGTCTGACATATCATCTGTCTATCAGTCATTACAAGTGGTGAGTCATAATTAAAATCATCATCAATATAACATAAAACTTGCAAAGAGAATAGAATTTAACAGCTTAACTTATACATATGCACTGATTTTTGTCTTTTTTCCCCCAGAATGAAGTTGCAGAATTTTTGAGTGGCCAGCAATTGGCCAGCGCTGTAACGACCACTACTGTGGTGCTCACTATTGACAGCCTAGGTGGTGTATTTGCCAACTTTGGAAATGACCCTACCATGTTGTATACTTTTATTAAAACACTAAGAACAGCTTCAATTGAGGTTAGTGGGTAATTGTGGGTACTGTGTTGTTAGTGATGGAGTTCACTGTAGATCATAACATAAATGTTACATGAAACTTGACTTGAAATTTTATAGTGTAAAAATATATATCTAGGAGCAAAATCTATTGACAACTTCTTAACTTTGCATACATATTTTTACTGTTGTATGTATCATGTCTGAACTACAGTACAGAATTAATAAATGTAAATATAAAAGTATATACAGGTGTTCCCCGGGTTACAGATGACCCTACTTACTTACGACCCTTATTTCAGAACAGGCTCCCAAGGCTTATTGTATGAGCTTGTTTTTAAGTTATGTTTGTTTGAATTAAAAGAAAGAACATAATAATTTATGTTATTTTTTACACTACAAAGGTAGTATTATTATTACAGTATTACATTGTATTCTTTTCACCACATATGGACCATTATTATTAGTAGTCATCAGGAATACGACTTGCGTACAAATCCAACCTAAATGGGTTCTCTGGAATGATCTTGTCTGTAACCTGCCTGTATAAGAGTGATGGACTGCAACCTTTTATAAATAATGACATAGATAATGGTGAAATTCAGGGTAATACATCAAAAAGAATGACCAAATAATCTTACAATCCAACATCAATGTAAGCATGTCATAAAGAATCAAAGTTTCGGGCACCTACTAAATCAGAATGCAGTTGTTCATTAGCATAGAGCTGAAGAGATAATTATTATTGTAAATTATTATAAATTATTCTCAAATATTATTTTAAATCAGCTTTATTTTAATCCTCAGTCTCAAATATATCTGTAATGGCTAGGCAGGACCTTATTTTTTTGTCGGTAACATATCTGACTCTTTCTTTCCATGCCAGGATTCCACCTTGCTCTCAAACGTCAATGTTAAGAGCCTCATCTTACAATACAGTGCTAAAGTATTTTTCTCCAACTTTGGAAGTGCTTCAGTGGCAAATGCACAACAGTGGATTTCTTCACTTGATTTCTTGCTTGATCGATTAAATTCTACAATACTGGAAGAGTTTCCATTAGGAACACCTTGTGTCTACTACAAGTCATTGTAAGTATGAAAGATAATAAGCAACATAAGCAGCCAGATTAAATTCCCCCAACGTGTAAAATCATAGCCCGTAATGTAGACTGCAAGACTTACGGCTATTAAATTGGCTTCGTAAAGCAAATGATCTGTGGGTTACAGGCGGAAAAACCCTACGGGATTTCAAAATCTGACCTAGGTTGCCGCTATGCCTTTGATCTGTCAAGCCCGTAACTGTTCCGTTTGGAAATGGCTATTAAATTGAAATAAATTCACTGGCGTTCAAACCCGTAACCCACAAATAAAGCCATAAAGCCTATGGGTATTAGAGAGAACCTGCATTGGGGTTAAAGTCCTACTGTACTTAAAATAAACGTGAAAGTGATGTTAGGTATTAGAATTAATAGCACTACATTCTTATATCGATCCCAGCAATCAATGTGTTAATACATATAATGGAAGTCGCATGGACTTGAATATCATATAAACCCCCGTAAGGGTTTAAAATCTAACCTCCAATTTTCAGTGATGTAATGATGACGATCTCTTTTACCATTTCCTCTGTTAAAACCTATAACTACGGGTTTGACTCATTGATCATGTTCATGACCGCACATGCAACATGTGCAAGAATGATTTACAGGCTTGGGTCTACGGCCCGTTGGTCCCGGCATGGTTGAATGCAATACCGCACAATACAGCAGCAGAATTTCAAGCCTGCAGGCTTTGCGGGTGTCCCGTTACCATTACGGGCTTGGAATTTCATGTGGCTGCAGATGTTTTGTTTCTTTAAACAAAGATTTAAAGAGAAAATAACCTCACTACACATTTTGTGGGCAAACATTTGTAACTGTATGTAAATTAAAATGTGGATGTTCATACCGCGATTACATGGAACACTTATATATATGTTCTTCATATTTGTTAATCAGCTACACATTCAATATATTTCAAATGTCCAACAAAGCATAAAAGGATCAAAGGACAGTGGGAAAGATTCAATCAGTCTGCTCCACTGCGGACTGCATTGACTTTGCCTAACAAAAAAAATGAATCTAGTCTACCCACTATATGCCTAATATCTTGACTTAATCAAGCCTTTTGCTTATCCCAGACATACTTAAATGCTTTAACTGTGTTTGACCCTACCAGTTCCATTAGAAGAAAGTTCCACTTATCTACTAGTACTTTTGCACGTTACCTCGATGTCTCACAACTTTCAGCTCATGAGTAGAGGTGTAGGCATTTTTTGGCCTCATGCGCTTTTATAGGCTAGAGTTTAGTGATATCCCTACATTAGCACATATAGGTCAGTTATGGCTGCAGTTATGTTGGTTGCTCCATCTGTGTTCAAGTTGGGAGTCTGTTGAAAGATGACATTGTTAACTCTTGTCTAGTATCTTCTATTAAAGATAAGTAATTTAGTATAGGTGCAACACTTTTTTTTTGTACAATACTTTTACCATCTGCACATACACAAATCTTCCACTGTATTAGTACAACTCTTACCTTGACTTGGTTTCTTTTCTGAATAATTATTTGTTTAAATACACATTGCAAATATCTAACAAGTTTTTTTTTTCATTTGCAGCGTCAGTCAACTGAATACTATTTATAAAGATCTTACAGAACTGCAGCAAAAAGATGTGTATACATTTGTGAAAAATTATCTTTCCTACCAACTTGCAAACAATGGTAAATATGAGAGCTAATTATATAAAAAAAAGTGTCAATCCTATGTGAAATATGACAAATAGTATTATTCTGCGGGAATAAGAACATGTATTAGGTCTGAATTATATTACTAATTAATTCCCTAACAATAAAAATGTAAAATGATAGTGTTAATTTATCAATATACATAATTTATATATAATTTATCCAGTTTAGCTATCAGTTTATTTGTCTTAATGTTCCATATATATCCCCTTCCGGATAGCTGCCATGTCATGGGTAAGGGGCTTGTGAACTTCAATGAAGCTGTGAGCTACACCATGCAGGGTCACCCAAGATGGACAGGTCATAGCAGAGAGGTCAGACAAATTGATGTCCACTGGAGAAGGAACTTGCAACCCACTCCAGTATATTTGCCATTAAAAAGTTATGGATGGGCAGAGCCAGGCACAAGATGTACTTGGCATGTTGCAGTCTGTAGGGTCATGGAGAATAAGACATGACGGAACGACTAAACAACTTATGTATAAATAGGAGATATAGATATAGAGACATATAGATATAATTATTTTTCCCTTAAAGGAAACTTAGAAAGCACATTTTCTTTGCTGTTCTTGCGGCTGTATGCATTCTTATAATTACAGCTCAATGTTTTGCTCTGTGTCTTCTAATCTAACACATATTAACAAGACACAAAAAGCAGATATGACAGCTGCTTGGAGTAGTAGTTCTTGGTTTGTAAGTCTAGTCGAAGGCACAAGAAAGGTAAAAGGTAAAGGTAAGGGCCAACATCAGAGAGCACTAGAGAATGCAAGCACAAACTAAACGTTCTTGGTTTTGTTTTAGTACAACAACGTTATTTCTGATAGGGATTGTATTATATTATGAATTGGGAATTTGTGCTACTTATCACCAACATGCATCACCTGCCTTATCAGAGGTGTCTTTGTTCATGTCCTTAGCATAGTGACTCATTAAATGATAACATAGGAAACATTTTCAGTGTTCATTTTAATACAAATGTTGTGTCTCTTTCCAGGATCTGGATGTACCGTGGGCACAAGTGGCTTTGCTGACTGGTTAGTAAGTTATGTCGGCTCAAATATATGTTCTCAAGGAAGTGCTGCCGACATTCAGCCGCTTAATGGAGACTTTGGTTCAGCAGTTTTTAACTCTGTGTGCGGCATTTCATCTTAATGACTTAAATATCGATAAAAGGCTCCGATTGGAAGAATGTATTTTATTTTTCCTAGTTTCCTGTCTTAACTGAGACTTTTAATGCTGTAAGGGTCCCCTGGAATGTACTGTATTTCAAGACCTATATTCCTCAATATTCTGTTGCTAATTGTGACCCTTGTTTTATGCCAGGATGGGCTTTAATTGGTTCAATGCCACTGACACATGTCATATGATGCAAAACTTGAAGGTTGTAGTTACAAGATGGCAAACCTAAGCAGTACATCCCACCAAGACCCTGAAATCATTATACTATTTTGCATTTTTAAGTGAAAGCTAAAAAGATCCCTCGGTAAAACCATGAGTTTACATGTAGCTCAGTTTGGATCCCATTGCCAGCATACAGAGTTTCCTCACAAACTGGTTATAAGTACATATTTTCCAGGCTTTTATTAACTTTCACTTAATAAAATGTGTTTCTGCTAGCGAACATGTTATATACTTTTTTTTGTTATACTACACCTTTGGAAAAATTGGGTTGTTACTTTGGAACCATACAATAAAAGATCTGAATAACCTTTGACCTGAAGTCTGCACATTGCATGAGATATATGAGTTATCCTATGCCTGATACAACATACATTGTAACTTCATGCACATTTCACATACAGTAAATGAACATAATTGTATTTATCTTAATTTATAATTTCTTTTAGCTTTAAAAAACCTCTATAATACTAGTTAGTATTTTCTCTTACAATACAGGCATACCTTACATGTATCAACACAGATTTCATAGTAGCCACCATAAGTCCTTAATACATTTTGTCCTCAAATACTCAATAAATAAGAAAATATATTTTTCATATCTCCACTGTTGCCATAAAAAAGTAAAATAGTATCTATAAAATAGTTTTTTATCCAATATATCACTTGTTAATTGCTAGCATTATTAATACTGATGTAATATCTTATAAAGATTGTCCCCAATAACAAAGTCTCATGACTATAAATGTAAATTGGCTTCATGTTTAAAACACTTCCAGATTGTTCCTAGAGTAAAGCCAGTTTAATTCCTTCTGTAATAAGTAAAAAAAAATAGATTTTTAATAAAATATTGATTTCGTACCCACTGGGTTGGAAGTTTACCTATGCAACAGTACTTCACAGTATTCTGAATAAATAAAAAATAAAAACAAAATAATTAATAATAGCTTTAATAATAGCTTTTAACACAATACATTTAGATGTATAGGCACATAATGTAATTACTTTGAGAAGAAAAACGTAATGAAGATATCAGTGTATGCCAATATATTACATGAAATACTTACAAACAAAAAGCAGATAATTAATGTTTTATATGTGCTTAATACTTAATTAAAATATGCCATTAATTTAAAAACACTAGATATAGCATACATGTATTTCACAATAATCAGTTAGTGCATCTACCCACTTCCCATTCTTATATAAAGAAACATAACACTGTACACAAAAATAATCATGTAAAAGCATATAACTGCATTAGAAATCAATACATAACAGTCCCATATGCACAAATATGATATCCAAAAATTTATGTAGGTCAAAAATATTATAGCAATATAAAAAAACCTTCAAAATCAATAGATCCCCCAAAAATAGCCTTGATTTGTCCAATTAGACCAGAAATTGAATCTCTACCATAAGTACAAATTTGTGCTAGAGAAGTTTTAAGAAGTTTTTATGCCCCACCTCCACATCAAGAAAACATAATTCTGTCTATACAACACTTACCCTTGCAGACAAAGAGGTGAAAGTGGATCTAAGAATTGCAATTCACCTTTGCCCAAGAGTTAAAACAATATTTCATTACTAAATAGAGGTTTCTGAGTGCAATCAAAGGTAACTGAGATCTTGGAGTCAACATTAATATAGTCCCTTTTAATCTGTTTTTGTTTTCAAGTATTAATGTAATAAGCATAAATGTGGGCAATATATCTGCATTTTTACGTTCAAGTTAGGAGCTCTGTATAATTCATTAATATAATTTCTTCTATACTTGTTTTTTTCCTGTATGTAATTGTGAAGTTGACCCAATTCCTGTACAGTTGTTAACTTGCATGTATGCTCTGTAACATTACGCTAGCTTATCTTTACATATTCTCATTATTACTTTATCTGTGTAGCTGTCTACCTAATTATAATAAATATTCATTCCAAAAATGCCTTAGTATGCCTCATGGTGTTTTGAAAAACTTTTGTATTTATATATTTGTTTGCTATTACTTTTTATGCTAATGTACATTTGACAAATAATGTAGAACTAATGTTTGATACTGATTAAGCTAAACAAACAGTGGAGTTAGGGCTAACATAAACTAACATAGGACCTCATTTAATTCCCTATTTTGTAAGGTTACACCACTAAAAAGTGGTAAGTAACTTGCAAAGCTATTCAATTAAACATGAGTTTGGAAGTGGGCTACTTATAATCAACGAGAACAAACAAAACACACAAACTACGGCAAGCTTTTCTACTGTTTTTCTGACATCCATAATATTACAGGTTACTTTTTCAAGTCGCAATTAAATTCCAACTTACTGACCACTCACAAATTAAGTATGATTTTTAATATAAGGACAATTATTTACATGTATCGTAAAGCCTTTCTAAGGCCTGCAGCAGAGACAGTAAAGTACTAAAAAAACATAAAAAAGCATGTAAGTTCATTCCAATTTAATGCTTAACAGTCTCAAAAGCACAAATGTGTAATCAGAAAATATTACATTTTTAATTATTATGTCTGAGTCATTAGACATATTGGAAACATTAAAAAAGCATACAAAATGCTAGTACCTGCAGAAGCAGTTAAAGAGACAATCCAGAAGCAGTTAAAGAGACAGTACTGTATTAGAAGTCAATACTTAATAGTCCATAGGCGCACATATGATATCCAAAAAAATTATTTAAATTCTTATGTTTGCTTCAGTACACATATTAGGAAAATTAACTGTTGGCAATAACATACCTCGACATAACACATGTCAACCTCAAGGGTAACATATAAACAACAGATTTATACAAATCAGGAAACCCACATGACCTACAACAGCTGCTCCAATGCATTCTCTACTAACAGGATTAACACACTCTAAACAATACTCATTAACACCATAGATCCTCACCACATCACAGTATTCAGAGGGATCTTGTACATGGCATATCAACTACACAACACTGTTGGATTCAATACACTGGGGTGGGAGAAAATCAACATGGAATCCTCTGGCCTTAAAAGGAGATAGTGGGTGACACTTATATCGGCTACAGGGGGCCACTGATACATAAAGGAGAGAAACACCACAGGTATACCACAACATTGCACAGGCCATGCACTGTATTGTCACAGGGAGCAAGTAAGGCAAAGAGTGTTATAGGCACAGGAACATGGAGGGAAAAATCATGACAGGCGCTATTGCAGTATTGTGCAATAGCTGTTAAGGAAGGCCATCAACCACACAAGGAGGCTGGCAGATGCACAAGGAGACCCAGGAAACATTCTTCCATCAACATGAATCTTGGGTACATTGTGAATAATACATGTCACATGATTAACAAACCTTTAGTGGAACAGAGATACAGAACAGTGTTATAATATATATATTTTAAAGTATTAACTACCAAAAATCAGTATTAATGTTGTTCACATATGCTTTACAATATCATGATAATAACATATAAAATGGTGCTTGAAGACTATCTGGGGCTTCCCTGGTGACTCAGTGGATAGGATGCAGGTGCTTTCACAACAGCATCCTGGGTTCAAATCCAGCCAGAGAACCAAGAGGTTACACTACCCTGAAGCCATACAGGGTTGGGCCTGGTCAGTACGCGGATGGAAGATGGAGGATCAGGTCAAAGAGATCAGAGGAGCAAAAAGCCTCACATTGTGTGGCAAACAGCATTGCCAGTCTTACAATTTTGATCTCGTCATTTTTGATGGACAATTTCCTAGTAACAATATATTGATATCTGCTGGGGTATGCTGACAACTTTTTGTACTCCCGACTGTGGATGGGAATCCTGCCCTCCCTGCTCTAACTTTTAGGTCTGTCTGTCCCCACCACTAGCCCCCTGGTCCCTGATTCCCTCCCCATGACCCTGAACTACAGTAAGTGTACCTGACTCATGGTGCCCATCCCTCCCTTTATCTCGCTTCCTAACTTCCCCCTCTCAGAACTACCATACCTAGCCATCTCTCCCTCTAGTCTCACCCATCCTTTCCCTCACTCCCCTCTATACACTCTCTACCTCCTCTTCACTTCTTCTCTTTCTTTCTCTCCTTTCTTCCCATCCACTCTCTCCCTTCCTCACATTCCCTGTCTTACTCTTCCTCCCTCACCCTGCTCTGGCCCCATCTCTCTCTGCGCTCTTCTCCAGTCCTCTTCTTCTCCTCCCAAAAATTCCAGAAATAACGACAAATTATTAAAATATGTATTTGTATATGTATTAGAGGGAAAAAAATGTATGTATTATTTGTTTTAACTTTCTATAATGGATGGAGCGTATGGGTGCCTATGGCCTAGCTCTATGAATATCTATGTGTGGTATTAATCTATGTGTGTATAAGTTATGTGTTATCAGTGATAATGTGTTTTGTAAAATTAAGTGTAAAGTATTCTTCTTGTGAAGGAAATAAGTAAAATAAGTAAGAACCTGCTCTCCAACCTCTGAAATCTCCTACTTTATCAATATACAATACCCTTCAGCTCCAAGATCTGCAGGCTAAATTGAAAAAAATCTACAACGTTGGGACGGCAGACGCAACTTATCATTATTGTTTTTAAAACCTTAATATATGACTATATGTTGCCTCTCAAAGAGATCATACAAAGCACCTCGGTACAGTATTTCTAAGCAGAGAGCTGAGGGAGTGATGTGCAAATGAGGAATTTCTCAAATACAATATAATTTATAAAGATTACATTTTACAAGTATCTTGTTACACACATGCATGCTCTATAACAGTTATAATGTAGTATGGCTTGGCTGTATAAACTGTAAACTAACCAATGAAAACCTTTATTGGCTAACAATATATAAATATATATAAAATTGCCTCAAAATACAATGATGATTAGGCAAATGAGATATCAATAAATTACATCTAATATACTAAGAGCCCTATTACATTTTCAATTTAATTTTAAGCAGTTACGGAGTGATTCAATTCAAACAGCCCGCAACTACATAGCCGAAATCCAAAACCGTAAACCATGCTTCCGTAAGTAGCATTTCAGTTTCTGATTCTGATCAATTATGCAAGCCCATACCTACCGATGTAGAAACAGCTGATAGTAAATGACATAGTCATCATGATGTCAGTAAAACACAATGGTTAAACGTCAATCAATTAGTGTTTAGAAGTCCGGCAATGTATAAAATAATAAAAATGAATGACGATAATGTTCTAGTCCATGTGGGATGCCTGATATATATTAACAGCTTGATTTCGAAGATTGAAACAACACAGAAAAAAAAATTACAAATATTTTTTTAATGCCAATTTGCGAGTTTGAGACTGTTTTGAAATTCACTCTAAGTTCTTTCCCCATATTTTAAAGTGCAGTATTGATTTTTTATTTACATTTACAGTGCTATGAACAGGTGTTTAATCCACTTGCGGGTCCTCTCTAGTACCCATATGAATTTCTTTTACATTTGCCATTTACAGGTGTGAGGACAAATGCGGGAGGAATAGTAGCAATTGAATATTGATTGGCGATTTCAGCGACTGTAATATTGAAAGATCAAAGGCTTAGCTGGCTCAGTGTTACGTTTTACCAATCACAACAATTTGCAGCCCATAACCCACAAATCCTTTAAGGTAGCTAAAAGTCTGCAATTAAATAGCAAAATATTTTACAGACTACAATAAAGGCTCCACTAACTACAATTTGGCCAATTGAATAGGGGCCTAAATCACAAATATCACTGCGCTGCTGTCTTACACTATTTAGGGAAAATTAAGGACTAAAGGAGAATAGTGATAGAGTGGGGAATGGTGGATGAGAAAGAAAATGTGAGGAGAAGTGTAAAAGAAAGAGACATACAAATCAAAATATGAGAGTTGAAATTGAAAGAAGAAGACCTGAAAAGTGCTTACAGATGGGATGATGAAAAAGGAAAAGAGAATGGTAAAGTTTTTTTGTGTGAAAATAAGCCAACTGATAAAGGAGGTTATGACAAAGAGCAATGAAGTAGAAAGTGAAAAAGATATTATTATCAAGTGGCAACATGTACATGGCAACTGGTGAGCCTGAATGTGTCCAATTGTCAACAATTAACTTCTCAAGGTACAGCAATGCATATTTTAGGCACATGTACATACATGGGCACATATACACTTGCAACGTATAGGATACAATGCTGCATGGGTGCATCTGAAGATGACTCACAGAAACAAAAAAGTAAGAGCCAAGGAGAGGCCACATTTTCAGTGTATATTAGAAAGTCTGAGAAAGAAAATGACTTTAGTCTCTTTTTGAAAATGTCCAAGGAAAGGCATCCCTGAGTTGTCATGGCAAAGATTTCAAGAATCTTAGGGCTCCATACAAGTGCAGCAGTTACAGAGCGATTCAATTAAGCAATGCATCTACAGACCTGAAGCCTCAAGCCCATAAACCCTTCCCGCATATGCAAGCTGTTAGTGGGCTGGGAAAGTGGTCCACAGTTAAAATCCAATTCGGTAATTACAGAGTGCGACACAGGCCTCAGAGCCAATAGAAAGAGGGCTAGCTGAAAATTATTGACAGAGAGAGAATATAAAGTTTAATTCCACACTCCCATGCATTGACTGTGTTGTAGATCCTCACGGAGTAGCACTCAGGTCCCGGAGTTGGTGTTTGGTTATATAGAGAGAGAGTAGGCAGATTTTCAAAGCAGGTTCTTACGTTCATTTATATAATTCAAATTATGGATCCCTATCCACAGTCGGAAGGGCAAGAGGCTTGGGGAAGACTAAGGGCCCCAAACTACAGGCACGGGGAGAATGTGGTCCTCCTCTGTGCCATCCATGAGCGCCTCGCCAACCTCGTTGGGGATGGCAAGTTAGGTCCGAGTCATGGAACGAGGTAGTGACCGCAATCATAGCAGAGGGCAAAGTGGAAAGGGATGTGAGGTCCATCAAGCACTGTTTTGATGACGTCAGGGCCAAGGTGAGGAGGATGATGGCCAAGAAGGCCAGTCAAGCCGCAGCAACAAATGGTGGCCCACCAGTGACTGTGAAATACAATGAGAGGGAGAGGGTGGCCAAGGACCTTTTGAGCAAGTTGCCCATTGTTGGAGCTTCAGCCCTGGTGGTGCAGCAGGATCCAGCCTTCATGTCAAGTGAATCTCACATACACCAACATGCCACCACATGTACATCACACACACTACACATGTACATGATGATCAAATTACAAAGGACAGTGTCAAAGAACACTGACACATCAGCTCTATGGAATTAACAAGGGATATATGGTTCAATTATGCATCATTAAATCAATGAAGCTCACAAATCACTGTTTTTCATGGGCACAACAGTAATCAACCAACAGAGAGTCCATGTGTGGGTGTGCCCACTGCAGTTTATGCAGTTATAGACTGCAACCAGAATCAAGATACCGTTAGGAGCCAAGAACAATCAAGATCAAGATCCAATGAATAGATCACATCTAGCAATCGATAACTTCTCTTAGTTGCAATTAAGAGAATCATCTAAGTTCAAGGCTAGAAGTCAGATAGTTAGGAATGAACACAAACTAATGTATTTTTCATCATAATTAACACATATACCTTTCTGTTCTCTTTTCCAGCTCTCTGGAGGTCTGGGTACAGTGGTGAGGGGGGGGGGTGGGCGTTGGCTCCATCATAGCAGGACCTAGAGGATCGAGCCCCCACCCCGCAGGAAACAGTGCAGGGGAAGGAGAAGCTGAGGGCCCTGGTTCAGAGGAGGAGTACATCATCTGGGCAGTGGGGTCACCTGCAAAACCATCTGCCACACTGGTGGCATTTGACCCCACTGTCCCCATCCTCAGAGACTGAGTTTTTCACCAGGTCCCTCATACTGGAGGGACGAGCGGGGCTTACCCCACCTCCTCCTCCCCCCAGCAGTGCATCGGCCTGGCTACCACCACCACCAACAGGCACACCACCACCAGGCTCACCACCACCCCTTTGGAACCAGGCTCCAGCAGGGCCACAGCCCCTACCCACTGGGCCACCACTGCCACCTCCGCATCCAGCAATGCCCCCCAACATGGACTTCCATCCCTGCCACCACCAAGCCAGGCTTCTCAGGGGGAGATGCTGGCCATCATGCACCAGCAACTGGAGTGCCTTTAGGGGATCCAGACCAGCATCACCAACAATCATGCAGAGATCATGAGCAGCCTGGCCAGGCAAAATGGGGAGGAGAGGAGGCACCACCGAATGACTAAATCTTACCCTGCCAAGCTGCTCAGGATGGGGGAGGACTGCAGATGACATGCGTCTGGCGCTGGTCCCAAGTCTTACCGCCTCCACCCCAGAAGCATCCCCTGTGCACCCACAGACTGGCTTTTTTCTCCTCCCCCATGCCTCTGCCACCGTCACCACCGCCACCAGCACTACTGCATGTGCCGCCGACTCCTGAAGGGATGCCTCCCTCTGCCCCTCCAAAAACCACCAGGGAGACAGCGGTCAGCCACAGGGTTTTAGTGCCCTGATGCAAGGCGGAGGAAGATTTAGTGGCTGCACATATCTCTTTCCTTCTCAGCAGCACTCCTCAGTGACAATTTATTGATTCAAATGTTAATGTCCTATGTGATGGTGATATTTTGTACGCAGATGACTACCTCCCATCACATGGTCCTTGATCCTTTTTCTCTGTAGACACTTAAGGTTCTGTTTAATATTTCACCAATTGATGGTCACTGAGGAATGCTGTTGAGAAGAGATGCTGTAGGCATTTTTTGCAGGTTATTGCCTTCTTTTTTGTGTGTTTTAGGCACTGTCAACGAAATGAAGTAATTGTAAGATATTCCAAGTGCCTCTCAGGTAGACATTCCTTCAATAACAGCCCCCCACACACCATAACATATACCTCCAAAATATAACCAGCTATCTATCTAAGACATGATTGTTGTTAGCTTAAATGTATACTAATAACGCTATGGTGGTGGACTTTCAAAGTCTCAAAATGAAATGTTAATGAAAGCCAGCATAAATACATGCACTAGTGAAGCATGTGATCCTGACCTCAATACCAGTCTGAGAACAGATCATAGGGTCTGATGTAAGTAACAGTGAATTTGGCTGCTGACTTTTGTGTTCTCTCCGTATTAATGGGTATTTACCCCTTTTGCTGATATCATGAGTATCCTTTAATATGTGCTAATACCTGTATATGGATGTGATATTAATGCTGATTAACAATATCAGATGGAGGTGATAGTACACTGTCACAATCTTCTTCTTCAAGGGGGCTTGATATGAACCTAGTTCAAACCTACCTCAGCAGAATCGTGTGATTCCTGATCTCTGTGGCACAAAATATGGCAGGGCAGATGTGTGACATCAGACACACATGTACACAAGGGTGTGGTATTGAAGAGTATAAATATGTTGTTTTGATCATTCAATAGAGGTTGAGAGAGAGTTTTCACATATCCACAATGTGAGACTATTTCTGTGTGTTGTATCCGGACTTGGGGAGTGGTCTTGCCATGGGCCACTAGTCACCAGTATGCAGTATTCTCTGCCTGATCCTTTTTGGGCCTTGCCCTCTTCAGAAGCCATCTAGTAGGCCACAGAGAACAGGAAGTAAACAATTCTGCTGGGGTAGGTTTTAACTAGGTTCATATCAAGCCCCCTTGAAGAAGCAGATTGTGAAATACACCTTGACCACTGATTGTGGTCACAGCTAATAATTTATTGTGAGATGACACATCATTATTAATGGTTATGGACAGTGCGATATCCTGAGAACTAGCTAATGGTTAGTAATGCTTGCAGATGGAAATCAGGTGAGTTGGTATATTGGTACAGTTACAGTATTTAGCACTGTACTGTACATGCATGTTTTTTTGTGTTCTATTAGTATCCTCCACTTTCTTGACCACCTTTTATTCAGATTTTTGTTTTAAAAACACACTGTATGTGCAAAATTGGTTTGGATGAGATAGTCCAGCTATTCAATGGTGCCGATGATAACTAAAAGTAAGTGCTATGCTGATTAATGGTTTCTTCGATTACATATAGTGATTTCATCAGATTCTGGTTGCAGTGGTGTAGTGACCACATGTGACCCTGGTAAGTGCTATGCATCATGATTATTCTAGACTATGACATTACCCCCTTTAGGTATCCCCTTTTCCCCCAAAATCCTCGTGCCCTTCTGGGATCTGCCTGCAGCACACTCGTGATATTAATGAACATGTCGTGTACATTTCTGAGTGTGCTCTGTGTATGAAATAAAGCTTTTTGTTATACCATTATCAACGTGTCAGTGTGTTTTCAATGGTTGGGGATTTGGGACATACACCTGCATTACATTTGTGTCACATTCCTGTATCTGTAAACTAATGAGTCCTAGTTACTATGCAATAGATTAATAGATATAATAATAATAATAATTTGATAATATACGGTTATGTATATAAGATTATCTTTGTATTTTTGGGGTCCACATTAGATCCTCTGTGAGTGAGAAAGGGATAATATGGCAGGCAAAGTGTCTTTAATTCCTCTATGCATCTTGCAGCAAGACTTTTCATATTGGCATATGCTTGACAATTCCAACATATGAGAAAATAAAATATTTTTTAAGGCCTATTTGATCCTTGTGAATTGTTGTGCAATGAATTATAATGCCTTCTATTGCTTTCCCCATATTTTAAAGTCCATTAGTGTGTTTTAATAGTCTTTTGCAGTGTTACAGACCATTTGTGAGTCCCATAATATATTTGGCTACATTTGGCATTTGCAGGTTTAACAGCAATTGCATCCTTGGGGAATTGTAGCAATTGACTAGTGATTTTCGATTTTAAAGATTGTTACATTTGCGGGCTTGAAATATCAAAGGCTTAAATAGCTCGGAGTTACGGCTTTAACAACCACAGGCATTTTCATCCTGTAACCCACAAATCATTTGGGGCTAGCTAAAGGACGTAAATTAGTTTACGGCTTCATAACAGGCTACAATTTGCTCAATTGAATAGGGCCTTAGTGTTGTATAAACAAAAGCTTGAAAACCAAAGGTAGGTGAAGAGATGTATATGTTATTGTCTGATTTACATGAAAACAAAAGCACATGTTGCAGTTTAGACATTAATAAGCCTGATGGCTTCTCTGTTAAGCAGGGGCGGATCTACAAATGAGGCAGGTGGTGCAGTGCAACAAGGCCCCCCTCTAAAGGAGGGGGGCAGTGCTGTGTATTTAACATAATATGTTTTTGCACATCATGTTTTTCTGTATTATAAGGGCCCCCTGTGGCCCTCCTCAGTCAGACCCAACATGCCACAGCCTTCTGGGCCCTCCCTGTGCCTTTTTGGCTGCACCCCCCAAGATTGGAGATGTGTATCAGGGAAAAAAGTAAGAGAGCAATGTGACAGCAAAGTACAAGCAGGATGGGTTCCCTGAGGGAGGAGCAAAGACAATAGGGGTGGATGGTATGTGAGGTGGGTGCTGAGAGGGGTTGGGTGCCTGGATTCTGTACAGGGATAGATGCTGAGAAGGTATTGCTGCTGACAAGGATTTTGTGTGTGGGGGTGATGTATATATATATATATATATATATATATATATATATATATTGGAAAGGGGTCTTGGAGTTAGAGACCCAATGGGTAAGGGTCTTGTGAAGTTTTGCTGTTATTAGAAGGGGTCTTCAGGAGTGGAGAAGTTATGGGAAGGGGTCTGGGGAGGAGCACTTAGAGCAGGCCCAGGGCAAAACACTTTTTACTTTTCTAGAACCTGGTTCTCTAGCTCCACCACTGCTGTTAAGGATAGAAGATGGAAAAACAAACCCAAGTTTTCCATACTTATATATTTAAATATTTTTCTAGAATTCTCAATCGGTTATTTCTCATAATTTTTTTTTTTTTTGCAATATTAAAAATTTGATCTTGAATACATAATATGTGGATTACAGTTGTCCAGTAACAGATTGTAACCTGCATATGAACTATTATTTCCTGGTTAACAGGGTGATCATAATTGTGGTACGCCCTGGATGTATAGGTTAGGGTTGCCCTGCTGGCATGTATATTATTGTTGCGTTTATGGCATGTGTAGTGTAATATTGCATGTTGTAGTTTCATATTGCCTGTGGTGCAAGTATGACATAGATGCCTGAATCTTCTGGGAATAGGGTCAGAATTATGGTGCTGGGAAGACTTCAGAAGTCAGAATTGGAGGAGCCAAGAAATGTCATTTGGGGATGGACAGCTAGCTTCCTGACAGGGGGAATTAAGCATACACCAACGTGTGAATCCACAACACAGTGCCGAAGGTCCCATTAAGCTATTCAGTGGTTCAGATATACAACTTTATTTTATTGGTCCAGTAACAACATTGTCAAGGGTAATACATATAAATATATGTTGACTGTTACATGTTTATTTACTAAATGTGTTGGATGTCTTCTGGCACCAAACTGTAAAACTGAGACTTCCACAATTTTGTTGATTAACCATGTTTTTTCTTGTTTTGGCCTACCACAAGGCATTGAATCAGATAGATGAAGTCACTTCACCAGTGAAGTGATGAACCGTCTGTGGAAAGATGTTAAGAGAATATTGCATATTTCTTATCATGCTGCACCTAATGGTTGTGTAGAACAGTATAACCAATTTCTTGTAAGTATCTTAAAGAAATTAATAAAGGAAGCAGTTAAGGACCGGGGTGGGAAGTTATCTTTTTTTTTAATGGCTATAAGATCCACTCCAAGTACTTCTACGAAAATGTCTCCATTTGAATAGAAAACTGGGAGACACCTTATTTATGGGACACAACATTATAATTTGGTAAATGCTGCTACCAACCATCGGTATATAGAGAACTTGAGAAAACACTTGCAGCAGGATTTTGCTCAGAGAAATCTTGAGAAATCTGCGGTAAGCATGAAAACATCTATAAAAAAAAAAGAGTATGAGGTTATAGATCAGGTTGATCTTTATAATTTTCAACATAATCAGGTAAAAGAGAAAACAAGTTTTAACCTTTCATGGAAGGGACCTTATACCCTTGTTGATAAAATTCAGATTCTGAAAAATGATGCAGTGATTGAGAAATGGGTACATATAAATCAAATGAAGAGTTATGATCCAAGGTCTCTGCTGAGGATTATTGATGATATCCCTAATGAGTAATCTGTGCTAATAAATGTGTTATGTTTTGAATATGAATGTTTATGCTTAATCATATTTTTCTTTACACTTTTCATTGTATATAGAATGTGTAATTCATTGTTTTGTTTTTTTGTTCCTACAGTAAACAGAAAGAGGGGGTTGCAGATGATGAAGGCCTTGATCTGGCTGATGCTGATCCTGTGTCAAGAGGTCCAGGTGGAATCCATCATCAAACCTGACCCATCCCCAGGAAATCTTATACAAGAGACTCTGGGATTTATCCTTACTGGAAGGAGATTAAAATAGCAAAATATTTACTTGAGTGTAGATCTTCAGACAATGATTTTAAAGCAATTCAACCTATCCAATGCAATAATGGAGGAAATCCAAATGTCGTATCAGAAACACATTGCTCGATCTGACGCAACACTGAAAGAGATGTTGGAACAGAGTCATCCAATTTTGATAATCTACATCCAAAAGGATTTATTGGTTTTCTTTTCGGAGCTGTGATAAAGACCTTACTAGAGGCTGTTGTGGGTACCGCTATGTCATTAGCTGCCTCTTTATCAATTGAAACATCGAATAAGAAATCCAAGTCATACAGAATTTGCTTTCTGGTTTTATTTTCAGTCTATTGTATTTCACCAAAAATACAGTACATCAAGATCTGAATCATTGCTTTTCCAGGAAGGTATTAATAGTGGGATTTGAGGTGGGGAGTAGTATTCTATTATTTCTTGATCCAGAAATTATTGGGCTTGGATATTTATTGATTGTACATTTTATTATGCTTAAACATGAAAGGATGGCATATACTGTATATTCAAATTCATGTTCCACCTATGTTAGCATATTAAGCCTTAAACAATGGACTATATTTTGTTTTTGATATGAACAATTACATAGGCCCTCATTCAATTGCGATTTGGCCAATTGAATAGTGCTCTAAATAAGCACATAACATATTTTTTTAAAATAAGTTTTTAGTTAGTGAAAACCTTGCTTTTGGATAGATGTTTACTAACTAAAAACTTCTTTAAAAAAATATGTTAGGTGCTTATTTAGACCCTTATTCTATTGGCCAAATTGCAATTGAATGAGGGCCATAGTGTTTAAAGATATTAATTATTATCATTAAAAACAAATTATTGTTCTATTATTGTAAAAAAATATATATGTTATATTATTTCTGTAATAATATCACCTACGTCATTAAGGGTCAACATTATTCCAGAGAGGGGGATATGTTGGAACATTTATGCCATTAAAAATTGTATTCATTATTTTTAATTATTTTAATATGATATCCTTATATATTCTTTTAAATAGACATATATAACTATAGGTACATTTATTTTCAATATTTTTATTGCCAAATACAAACATTGTCATTTTTATGATCATTTGAAATTTAACAATCTGTTAATAAAGTTTAATTAATTTTGTATAATGTGATATTATTGAACTATCACAATATTTCTTCAACTTTTCTGTTTTCGTAAAATTAAACCAAATAACTACTATGACTGTGCTGACACAATTAGCCCAGCCCAGGTGTCATTTATAGGTTTTTGTGTGAGGTTGGACGATTTCCAGCCAATCTTCCCACATCTTACTTGTCCAACTCCTGGCATGGTAATTTTGGAAGGTATGGTGGGGGTCCAGATCATTGAGTCCCATTTATATGGTTTTAGTTGTTGGTTCTTGATAAATATCCAAATGGGTTGGTGTTCAATTGAGTGTGCCCGAGGAATAAAGGAGATCTAAACTGCCCCTGAAATATGATCTCAAATTTGGACAGGATAGTTCCCCTATCTTTTTGCTACCAAGCAGGAATGATTTAGCAATTTTTTTTTATTGTTCCATTTAAATCTTGTCAGGTGTTTTGGGAGTTTTTCTATATCTCTAGGGATAATAAGGATGGGTAGGATTCAAAATAAATATAGAATTCAGGGGAGAATGTTCATTTTAATAGCGTTAATGCACCCTGTCCATGAAAGGGAGTATTTACTCCATTTATTAGTGTCAACAATTAGTTTTTTTATTAGTGGAGTATAATTGGTCCTATACAATCTAGACAGGTCAGGGGTCACGTTGGTGCCTAAATATGTAATATGTTCTAGCATTTATGGGGGGAGAGAAGACCCTATCCCTTCTGTCTTATCTAAATTAACTTTCAATCCTGAGATCTTTCCGAATAAGTCTAGAGTATTCATCAATGTAGGTATCAATGAAATTGGGTCAGTTAACGTGCATAGGATGTTGTCCACAAATAAGCAGCATTTGAGATGTTGTAGTCCTATTTGGAACCCTTGGATTTGTGGGGTGTAGCATATAGCTTGCGCTAAAGGTTCCACTTCCATTACAAATAGTAGTGGAGACAGGGGACACCCCTGTCTTGTTCCCCTTAGTATGTTTATATAACCTTTATTATCTCCTTGGAGTTTCAGGAACACTAACGGGTCTCTGTATAGTGAGTTAATGAGATTGATATTTTTATCTAAGACCACTTATAGGTATTGCCACTCCAAGGAATCAAAGGCTTTTTCCAAATCCAAAGCAATTGTGCATAAATATTTGTTGACTAATTTTGCTAAATGAAAGATGTTAAACACTCTTCTTATATTGTCTCCTGCCTGTCTGAAAGGTATAAAATCCACCTGATCTTTATGTATCAGTTTTGGAAGAAACCTGGAAAATCTATTAGCCATAAGCTTCACTAGTATTTTTAAGTCCCTGTTTAATAAAGAAATAGGGCAAAAATGATTTGCTTCCAGGGGATCTCGTCCTGGTTTTGGGAAAAATATCATATGGGCTTGGTTGAATTCCATTGGGATTTGTTCCCCTTTAGGAATGACATTGTATAAAGTGTTCAGATATGGGACTAATATTTTGGAAAAGGTCTTATAGTAAATATTAGAAAAGCCATCTGGCCCTGGGGATTTTCCTAATTTTAAATTTCTGATAGTGTCATTGATTTCTTCTATGGTGATGTTGGCATTTAGACTTTCTAGGTCTTGAATTGAGATTGATTGGAGGTCATTTGTATCTAAAAAATTATATATCTTAAAGATTCCAGCTTTGGAGTTAGAGGAGTTTATTTTTTGTTATAAGTTCAGAAAAGTATCTTGTATCTTTGTTTGGCTTTGGGTGACCAGGCCCTCAGGGGTTTTAATTTGAAAAATTTGGTTTTAGCTATTTTTAGGTCTAAACTTTCTTGCCAACATGGGGGATAATTTATTTGCTTGGCTAAAAAATGTATGCTACGTTAGTCATATTGTTTTTCCGGTTTTTATTATTAGAATGCTATCTAATTCAAGTCTGATTTTGTCGATTTTAGACTTGGTAGAAAAGAAGAATTTTAAAAGTTTGGTTTCTTTGAGGTTTAGATTTTTTTTTATGTGAAGACGCTATTCTTATTATGGATTCTCTGACAAAGGCTTTATGTGCAAGTCAAAGCCACACTATCTTTGTTTCTGGATTATCGTTAGTGGAAAAGTATAGTTCTAGTTCTTTAGAAATTTGGGTAACAATGTCGGGGTTGGATAAAAGGGATTCATTTAATCTCCAGTGAAACCTAGTCTTGAGGTTCAGGTCAAGATCTGACCAGGAGCATGGGATAATTTGGGAGGTTTTAGAATGATCAAAAAAGCTAGAGTCTATCAAAAGGACATCAATTCTAGAATAGGAGCTATGAGTTGGTGAATAACATGTGTATTCTATGTCTAGAGGATGATGCCATCTCAAGGCATCTACTAAGCCAATTTAAATAAAGAGTGTGTTCATTTTTTGCATCTTCTGGGAATATCTAGTGCTTTTATTTTCTCCTGATCTATCCAGATTTGTTTGAAGAGCTAAATTAATGTCGCCTTCCAAAATTATTTTTCCTGTGTCCAAAGTGTTTAAGGTATGGAGGATTTTAATTAAAAGCCTGTGAGGGTAGACTGTAGGGGCATAAATATTAACTAGAGACTTTCCTGTTTAATAGCATATCTGTTAGGATAATATAATTTCCCTCTTTAACAAGGTTTTTGTTTTCTAATTTAAATGGAAAGTCTTTATGAAACAGGATTGCTGCTCCTGATTTTTTTGTTTTCTAGTTAATCGTGTGAAAATTGGGGTAGTCCCTGTGTAAATATGAGGGAACGTTATTTGAGGCAAAATGGGACTCTTGCATAAAGATTACATATGGTTTATATGTTTTTTGTAGAATAGGAAATCTTTTCTCTGTTTGAAAGCTGTATTGAACCCCCTTCCATTATGTGTTACTAAATTCTAAATGATGTCAGTCATATCAGATGTAAGTGGAGTGATTAGTCAGAGTGTTACCTTTTCGTAGATCTATTGGTATAGGCTGGACTGGAAAGGACCTGAAAACTCTTGCTGAACCTTCAGGAGCTGGGCTAGACTCTTAAGCGTAAATGCAATTGCTCATAGTGTGAACAAACAAAAAATAGAGTGAACATATTGTTTTGGGAGAACAAAAATATTCTTCAGAGATATCTGCCCCTGGCCAAATTACCAATATACGTATAGTGTGCACACCTTTTAAAAATAATACACCAACACAGAGTTCTGGTATAAAGCTTTCTCTCGCCTAATTTTATTACGTCAGTCATCATTTATATAGTTTTTAATAATCAGATAAAAGTTGCAACTAAGCAAAACATCAGGTTTAATTGAGCACTTCATTGGTTCTAAGGTGTCCGCTTTTATGGGACCTTTGACATGTATTGGGTCAGGAGCTTAGGGAGTCTCCAGGTCTCTATCTTCCCATTGGTTCAGATGTCGAGACAAAGGAAAGATGGCGCTCTTCTTCTTAGTGTCCAAGGTGTGGTAGCTGTCGTCATCCTTGCTAGACCGAAAGTAGTGTCGCCGGCATCTTGTATGCGGAAGTAATGAATCCTCCATCTTAGAGTTCCCAATGATTCAGCATTGTTAATAAAACTTTGGTTATACGATAATACTGCAAAGATAAGATATATAAGTGGGTGCACGAATACGGTTATGCATTTTGTATGGATCCCAGTCCATAACAATATTAACAGTAGAAATAGAATAACATTAATAATTATATGACAAATTCTCCTAAAAGTGTATTCTTGTTCCAGGAAGGAGGGTGGCCCTAGAGCACCTCCTCTTTCCCCCCGGTAAGATAATAAGATGTAATTCTTTCCTGGATAAATCCAGTATCTCCTCTAACTGAGGAGTAGCAAATAATAAAAAGTTGAAAGTAAACAAAACAGTGGTATATAATGGAACCAACGACATACCAATTAGGTAAACCATTATAAACCTTTAGGTGACTCTAGGTTTTTAATAGATTGTCTAATAAACTAATAATCTAATTTGGGAATCAGTTTGTTGACATAGATATTCCAGTTTAATGTGCAAAAGGACTATACCTACTGTGCTGTAACTTTCTAATTCTATAAATGTGATAGGGTTTTAATAAAAGTGTTTTTTAATTGGCAGGGTTTGTTGTCTACTGTTATCTTAGTCTGGTAGGTGTATGCAGTTTTTAACTTCCTGTAGTTTCTTAAATTGTTAGAAGCAGGGGTCTTATCAAGAATGTATATATTTATAGCCTAAAGGTAATTCTTTTTAAAGAAAGCCTGCTTGATATGACTAGGTGCATTTCCTATCTTTTAGTTAGTATAATTAAGTATCATTCTACCCTAGTAGACCAAGATAATTTTTTTTACTATATTCATATAGAAAATGTAAATTTCTACTCAAGATTGTACAACAGTAGTCTTTTCATCGCCTCTTGCTGGAGTGAGTACTTGTTTGGCTAGGGATTTCCTAGGCCCTTTGTTTTTTGGTCTTGGAGCGAGTGTCCCAGTTGTGCATTTTACAAGTTCCTTCTCTTGTGATAGTTGTAGGCGTGAGCGCAGATTATGTCCTTCGTCAGGAGGGTGGATCTTGTAAGAGGCTCCATTGTGTTGAAAGGTCGGATCAAAAGGGAAGCCCCATTGATAAGAGATTTTGATTTTGTTTAGGATTGCAAGGATGAGTTTAATCGATCTGTGTTTTTCTAGTGTTATTGGTGACAAGTCCATGTAGATCTGAATTGTAGAGCCATCAGGCCCCTTAATCATGGGCAATTTCCTGGTAGCTGTAAGAATTTAGTCTCTTGTTTTTTGTCTCAGGAATCTCACAATAACATCCATGGGAAGTTCTGAGGTGCTTGAGGCTCCCAAAGCTCTGTGCGTTCTTTCTATCTCCCAACTATTAATAGAAGTATCAGGTTTCTGTTAATTGGTCTGAGATCTCTTCTAATAGTTGAGTTCTCTGTCCCAGGGAGAACAAGTCTTTTCTGAGGTCATCCATGGCTTTTGTGATGCTTGTAGCAGTTTTTCAAATTTTACCATATAATTTTTTGATACTTCCATGTGTGGCAGGGATGGGCCTGAGGCAGCTTCTGAGTCAGATGCGTCTGAAAGGTCTGATCTAGAAGGTTGACTAAGTTTTTGTTTAGCCTCAGAAGATTAAAATAATACCTCAATATTTTTGCTGTTTATATTTTTCTTGTTTTTCTCCATTATGAGGTGTTTGAGTTTTTTTCGCAGATGGAGGCTCAAAGTATGAGACGTAGGCAATGAGATGTAAGAAGTTTAGCATGTAATGGTTTGCATGAACCGCATCCAAGGGTTCTTCTGGATTATAGCTGTTTTTCCCTGGAAGGTTTATTGTGCTGTAGATGTTAGAGTCTCCTCTATTTTAGAATGTTCTAGGTCAGCATATCTGGCTGAGGATATACAAAGTCTTGAGTAATAAAACACATTTGTAGCCTTTCTTTACAGTATTCAATGTATTATTTTTGTACTTTAAAATTGAGTTGTTATCAGAATGCTTATGGTCATGTAGTATAAATAGTGAGAGATGTGATCCCTGATCTGACCTGTGGGTGGTGTTGTTGTGTTGCAAATAAGAGTGGTAATACACTGTAGATGTGCAGAAGCTTGGTTCCTTGTTGGTTGAGTTAACTTTAAGTAAATTTTGAAGAACTCAATTAAATTAGTTTGTCTAAGTATAGTTGCTCCAGATAAATGTTCAACACCCCTTTATATAGTGTGAAACAGGGAGATTAAGAGGGGTCTCCCTCCCCACAGGAACCAGTCTCTTTTGCTGCTGTAGCTTTATTTTATAGGATATTGTGACTTTTTTGGAAGAGATGAAAGGGTGTGATGTTCCTTGTTCTTGTGGTCTATCACGTCCGCTACTAGCCACCCTTTTCAAGGCTATTAAGTTTATACTTGTATAAAAGTGTGAGGTTTAGTGGGGACCTAGGGTAATTGCTGTTGGATGTGGGTCTAGCTTTGATACCTAAGAGCTACCAGTAGTAGCTACAGGACATCCTCTTTGCCCCTCTGTGTGGTATGGGTCAACACCCTCTACTTTTATGTGTTTTGCCTCTTAGTATCTCAGTATCTCTCCCTGTAAAGTATCTCTCACCCATTAGAAGCCCACTGTCATCTCACAGCTTCTGGGTCTGGACGTTTGATCTTTGCCAGGCATTGTTTTTTTTAGCCTCTGCTGTTTCTTTTGCTGAGTAGCTCTCTCTCTCCTACTGTGTTTCAATAAAATGGCTGAGCTGTAGGAGTTTCTGCCTTCCAGACCTGTTGGGTGTAGTCTGTCGGTAACCTCGGGAGAGCAGTAGAAGCCCTGATCCAAGATAGCTTGTCCCCTAAATATGATTGGACTTACTGACAACTATGGATCGGCATATGTTTCCCTCAACTGGAGCAGATTTGCGGTAATCAATATTTGCCTTTGTCCCGATCAAACATCAAAATAATTATCAGATCATAGATCCTCAGCTCTCTGCTTCCTCTTTTCAGCAGTGACAGTTTAGAATCCTCTATAACCATAGGCACATTTGAGATTTGATGTGTTAAAAAGAAACTTCAGTGTTCTCCTTAAAGCAGAAATCTAATTGTTCTTTGTTCTCTGTTAGGGACATTACCTCAACACTCCTAATCAACTAATCTTACTAATCTTTAGAGAAAATACTCCCTGAATTCTCATAGACAAAGTAGACATGGAAGTGTTTTCTGAGATAAGACTGTCTGGAATGGTAGCACTTTACCATTTAATACATTTCTCTTTAATATATATAACAATTAACAATTTCTATACCATTAAGAGTATACAGATACAGCTTTTATTTATTTATTTCTGGTCAAAATGGGTTAAGCTAGGAATGTTGTTATTTCCGGTTTACAGTTTTTTGGAAAAAGTGTACCCTCAGGTGTTACAGGTTTTTATTTTACTATTTTATTGTAATTTTTTTTCTGAATCATATCCTATAATGCATTTCATAGCTATAATCTAATTGCATTCACTCATTGTTGGGAGAATACCTGTCATCACAAAGGAATGTAGCTAGGGTTTGCTGATCTCACTATATATGGAAGATAGCACAAAGAGACCGGACACTCCCAGGACACTCAATGAGACTTGTTTACATCTCATTGAGAGTCAATCACACACTCACAGATACATTTACATACACACAAAGGGTCAGGATCTCTTTTGAGACAAATAAAAGGTCTTCAGGCAATTTGGACTAAAGCACAATGTCAAATAAATCTGGCCTACAAATATGAGAGAAATCCACATCAGAAAGTTTATATCCAGGAGACGGAAGCCTATTATTACCTCTTATTGGTAAAATATAATTTTATTTATCATATTTTGTGATATATTTGAAAATAATATTATATACAATGTGTCTATTTTTTTTTTTTATCAAATGGATATAAACTTTAGAGGTATTGTGTAGTAATCACATATTATAATTGTCAAACTGTGGGTTGTCATCCCGCTTTGCGAGCTTGCAAAGCGAGCTTGCAGAACTGCTCCCCTCACAAAGCGAGAGAGACGCAGTTCGGGACGCAAATGCGGCCCTCATGAAGCAAGAGCCGCCTTTGTGGAGGTGGAGGCTCCAAAGTCAGCTGCAATGAGCCAAAGGCCGCAAATGCGGGCTCTCGCAATGTGAGTGTCAGCATTTGCGGTAGTGGACGCTCTACGGCGCCTCAATCTCGGTATAAAACAACTCAGAAAAGCGGGATATTGAAAAACAAAATACGAACCGTGAGACTTAGAAAAAAAAAAGCGGGATGAAGAAATCAGGAGAAAAATAAAAAAAATACGAGGTCACAAAAATACGAAGTTAACTGCCGAACCGCATAAGACATAGAATATCACCGTCATTTTACAGCACGGAGGTGTAGGCTCTATAGCAGCTCAATCTCCATTAAAAAAACAATCGAGAAAAGCGGGACTTAGAAAAAAAAACAAGACGTAGAATGAGGAAATCGGGACTTAGAAAAAAAAAAATATGACCCGCAGGACTTAAAAAAGTAAAAAAATACCAATGTTGATACACATGACACCAATGTTGATATATACACACTGGTACTGATATCTATGTTGAGGAAGCTCAGGATAGTCCTTTATTTACATCACTAACAGTAGACACTCATTGTGGATTAATTAATGTGGTTTGTCAGTTTTGTGGGGCCTATCATTTTCTGAAGAAAAGACCAGCTGATGGGGAGTTTATTAGTTGATGTCAGAAAGGAAAGGTAAGACTTCCACAAAGACACACATTTCCTGAATATTTAAAAGGTATAATGAGCAATCCAACATTTCCAAATTATACTAATTTAAAAAAAAACATCAGGTCTTATAACAGTGCAATTTCATTTGCTTCAATGGTTGCTACATTAGCAGAAAATGTCCCAGGACATGGTCCTTACTGTTTTAGAGTTCAAGGACAACACATTTACACCCACAAGAAGGAGAGCACAGTTATATGTCCTAGATACAATGGAAGCTGTTGAACAACGGATGACGCTTCTTGAAAATAAACAATGTTTGCTCATAGTCTTTGAACAGCTTGATAAAATTATGGCCAACAATCCATATAGTCAAGCATACAAAAAATTAGCAGAGGTTGAAAAAGAACAACAGGAACATGCTCAAATACATTAATTGCAATACTGATCAACTACGGTATAATTTACCAACAGTAAATGAGGTTGCCATGGTCTTTAAAAATTAGGATGGTGAACCCCTTTTCAGCGGGATATTAGAATATATCGACACAATGAAGACCAACCTTTTATAAACATCAATATATTGAGTTGTAATTTGGATCCAATGACAAATCCAGCTTTCTTTCCAAATGGCGAGCCAGAATGGGAACTGCAATTACAATTGCAAAGTTATCCCAATACTAAAGTTTGTGTTAGAAACAATATTTCTATTCTGGAATATAAAGTGGCACAAAACTGCTATTGGCAATCATTTTAATCCTATTTTATGTGGGGGAAAACTGACACAACAATGGATTATTGATTCATATCTACAAGTTGAAGCAAATAATCTAAATTTGATCAAATTTCAACAAAACAAGCTTTGCATAGAACAATATTGTGGATTTATGGATTATGTCGTTGAATTGGCTGCAAACAGAGACATTCCAGCTGGAAGAGCAATCATTTTGCCATCCACTTTCAAAGGATCTCCTTGCAATATTCGAGAAAGATACAATGATGCCATGGCTATTTTTACAACATTTGTAAAACCTGATTTATTCATTACATTCACATGTAATCCACAATGGCCATAGATCAAGAGTTCAAGGACAACACATTTACACCCACAAGAAGGAGAGCACAGTTATATGTCCTAAATACAATGGAAGCTGTTGAACAACGGATGACGCTTCTTGAAAATAAACAATGTTTGCTCATAGTCTTTGAATAGCTTGATAAAATTATGGCCAACAATCCATATAGTCAAGCATACAAAAAATTAGCAGAGGTTGAAAAAGAACAACAGGAACATGCTCAAATACATCAATTGCAATACTGATCGACAACGGTATAATTTACCAACAGTAAATGAGGTTGCCATGGTCTTTAAAATTTAGGATGGTGAACCCCTTTTCAGCGGGATATTAGAATATATCGACACAATGAAGACCAACCTTTTATAAACATCAATATATTGAGTTGTAATTTGGATCCAATGACAAATCCAGCTTTCTTTCCAAATGGCGAGCCAGAATGGGAACCGTAATTACAATTGCAAAGTTATCCCAATACTAAAGTTTGTGTTAGAAACAATATTTCTATTCTGGAATATAAAGTGGCACAAAACTGCTATTGGCAATCATTTTAATCCTATTTTATGTGGGGGAAAACTCACACAACAATGGATTATTGATTCATATCTACAAGTTGAAGCAAATATTCTAAATTTGATCAAATTTCAACAAAACAAGCTTTGCATAGAACAATATTGTGGATTTATGGATTATGTCGTTGAATTGGCTGCAAACAGAGACATTCCAGCTGGAAGAGCAATCATTTTGCCATCCACTTTCAAAGGATCTCCTTGCAATATTCGAGAAAGATACAATGATGCCATGGCTATTTTGACAACATTTGTAAAACCTGATTTATTCATTACATTCACATGTAATCCACAATGGCCATAGATCAAGAGTTCAAGGACAACACATTTACACCCACAAGAAGGAGAGCACAGTTATTTGTCCTAAATACAATGGAAGCTGTTGAACAACGGATGACGCTACTTGAAAATAAACAATGTTTGCTCATAGTCTTTGAACAGCTTGATAAAATTATGGCCAACAATCCTTATAGTCAAGCATACAAAAAATTAGCAGAGGTTGAAAAAGAACAACATGAACATGCTCAAATACATCAATTTCAATACTGATCGACGACGGTATAATTTACCAACAGTAAATGAGGTTGCCATGGTCTTTAAAATTTAGGATGGTGAACCCCTTTTCAGCAGGATATTAGAATATATCAACACAATGAAGACCAACCTTTTATAAACATCAATATATTGAGTTGTAATTTGGATTCAATGACAAATCCAATTTTTTTTCCAAATGGCGAGCCAGGATGGGAACCACAATTACAATTGCAAAGTTATCCCAATACTAAAGTTCGTGTTAGAAACAATATTTCTATTCTGGAATATAAAGTGGCACAAAACTGCTATTGGCAATCATTTTAATCCTATTTTATGTGGGGGAAAACTCACACAACAATGGATTATTGATTCATATCTACAAGTTGAAGCAAATATTCTAAATTTGATCAAATTTCAACAAAACAAGCTTTGCATAGAACAATATTGTGGATTTATGGATTATGTCGCTGAATTGGCTGCAAACAGAGACAATCCAGCTGTAAGAGCAATCATTTTGCCATCCACTTTCAAAGGATCTCCTTGCAATATTCGAGAAAGATACAATGATGCCATGGCTATTTTGACAACATTTGTAAAACCTGATTTATTCATTACATTCACATGTAATCCACGATGGCCATAGATCAAGAGTTCAAGGACAACACATTTACACCCACAAGAAGGAGAGCACAGTTATATGTCCTAGATACAATGGAAGCTGTTGAACAATGGATGATGCTTCTTGAAAATAAACAATGTTTGCTCATAGTCTTTGAACAGCTTGATGAAATTATGGCCAACAATCCATATAGTCAAGCATACAAAAATGTAGCAGAGGTTGAAAAAGAACAACAGGAACATGCTCAAATATATCAATTGCAATACTGATCGACGACGGTATAATTTACCAACAGTAAATGAGGTTGCCATGGTCTTTAATAATTAGGATGGTGAACCCCTTTTCAGCGGGATATTAGAATATATTGACACAATGAAGACCAACCTTTTATAAATATCAATATATTGAGTTGTAATTTGGATCCAATGACAAATCCAATTTTCTTTCCAAATGGCGAGCCAGAATGGGAACTGCAATTACAATTGCAAAGTTATCCCAATACTAAAGTTTGTGTTAGAAACAATATTTCTATTCTGGAATATAAAGTGGCACAAAACTGCTATTGGCAATCATTTTAATCCTATTTTATGTGGGGGAAAACTCACACAAGAATGGATTATTGATTCATATCTACAAGTTGAAGCAAATATTCTAAATTTGATCAAATTTCAACAAAACAAGCTTTGCATAGAACAATATTGTGGATTTATGGATTATGTCGTTGAATTGGCTGCAAACAAAGACATTCCAGCTGGAAGAGCAATCATTTTGCCATCTACTTTCAAAGGATCTCCTTGCAATATTCGAGAAAGATACAATGATGCCATGGCTATTTTGACAACATTTGTAAAACCTGATTTATTCATTACATTCACATGTAATCCACAATGGCCATAGATCAAGAGTTCAAGGACAACACATTTACACCCACAAGAAGGAGAGCACAGTTATATGTCCTAGATACAATAAAGCTGTTGAACAATGGATGACGCTTCTTGAAGATAAACAATGTTTGCTCATAGTTTTTGAACAGCGTGATAAAATAATGGCCAACAATCCATATAGTCAAGCATACAAAAAATTAGCAGAGGTTGAAAAAGAACAACAGGAACATGCTCAAATACATTAATTGCAATACTGATCGACGAATATATAATTTACAAACAGTAAATGAGGTTGCCATGGTCTTTAAAAATTAGGATGGTGAACCCCTTTTCAGCGGGATATTAGAATATATCGACACAATGAAGACCAACCTTTTATAAACATCAATATATTGAGTTGTAATTTGGATCCAATGACAAATCCAATTTTCTTTCCAAATGGCGAGCCAGAATGGGAACCGCAATTACAATTGCAAAGTTATCCCAATACTAAAGTTTGTGTTAGAAACAATATTTCTATTCTGGAATATAAAGTGGCACAAAACTGCTATTGGCAATCATTTTAATCCTATTTTATGTGGGGGAAAACTCACACAACAATGGATTATTGATTCATATCTACAAGTTGAAGCAAATATTCTAAATTTGATCAAATTTCAACAAAACAAGCTTTGCATAGAACAATATTGTGGATTTATGGATTATGTCGCTGAATTGGCTGCAAACAAAGACATTCCAGCTGGAAGAGCAATCATTTTGCCATCTACTTTCAAAGGATCTCCTTGCAATATTCGAGAAAGATACAATGATGCCATGGCTATTTTGACAACATTTGTAAAACCTGATTTATTCATTACATTCACATGTAATCCACAATGGCCATAGATCAAGAGTTCAAGGACAACACATTTACACCCACAAGAAGGAGAGCACAGTTATATGTCCTAGATACAATAAAGCTGTTGAACAATGGATGACGCTTCTTGAAGATAAACAATGTTTGCTCATAGTCTTTGAACAGCGTGATAAAATAATGGCCAACAATCCATATAGTCAAGCATACAAAAAATTAGCAGAGGTTGAAAAAGAACAACAGGAACATGCTCAAATACATTAATTGCAATACTGATCGACGAATATATAATTTACAAACAGTAAATGAGGTTGCCATGGTCTTTAAAAATTAGGATGGTGAACCCCTTTTCAGCGGGATATTAGAATATATCGACACAATGAAGACCAACCTTTTATAAACATCAATATATTGAGTTGTAATTTGGATCCAATGACAAATCCAATTTTCTTTCCAAATGGCGAGCCAGGATGAGAACCGCAATTACAATTGCAAAGTTATCCCAATACTAAAGTTCGTGTTAGAAACAATATTTATATTCTGGAATATAAAGTGGCACAAAACTGCTATTCGCAATCATTTTAATCCTATTTTATGTGGGGGAAAACTGACAACAATGGATTATTGATTCATATCTACAAGTTGAAGCAAATAATCTAAATTTGATCAAATTTCATCAAAACAAGCTTTGCACAGAACAATAATTGTGGATTTATGGATTATGTCGCTGAATTGGCTGCAAACAGAGATATTCCAGCTGGAAGAGCAATCATTTTGCTATCCACTTTCAAAGGATCTCCTTGCAATATACGAGAAAGATACATTGATGCCATGGCTATTGTGACAACATTTGTAAAACCTGATTTATTCATTACATTCACATGTAATCCACAATGGCCATAGATCAAGGAAAATTTTAAATTTGCCCAAAATACTTCTGATTTAGTGGCGAGAATATTCAAAATTAAACTCAATTCATTAATACATGATATAACTAAAGCAGAGTTATTTGGAAAATGTATGGCTTTTGCTTATACTATTGAATTTCAAAAAGAGGCCTGTAACATGCACACATACTTTTAATCCTGCAAGAAAAAGATACATTGAATACTGAAGAGAGAGTGGATTCAGTAATTACTGCTGATCTACCACATCCAGAAAAATATTCAAAACTTTATGACATTGTAACACAAGGAATGATTCACCATGTGTGGAAAATAAAAAAAGTACGAAAGAGTTCCCAAAACAATTTCAAATGCAGACTTATGCAAATTGTGATGGCTACCCTATGTATAAAAAAAGAGAAGGACAAACTGCTATTATTCATGGCCAGAAGGTTGCTATTAGATAAAGTATGTAGTTCCATATAATCCACATTTGCTTATGAAGTACAATGCACGCATCAATGTGAAAGCTTGCACTTCTATTAAATCTATCAAAAATGTGTATAAATATATATACAAAGGATATGATGCAGCAACTGTTGTTGTGCAAGGTGCACAAAACGAAAAGGAAGATCCAATTTTACATGACAAACTTTCTAATTATTTAGATGCTCGCTAGATAAGTGCTCCAAAAGCAATGTGGCTTCTTCTCAAATTTGAAATGCATGATCGGTCACATGCTGTTAGTGATGTCGCGAACATAAAATTTTCGGTTCGCGAACCGCGAACGTGAACCGTTGCAAATGTTCGCAAACCGGCGAACATCGGCGAACCGCCATAGACTTCAATGGGCAGGCGAATTTTAAAAGCCACAGGGACTCTTTCTGGCCACAATCGTGATTGTAAAGTTGTTTCAATGGGACAAACACCTTGACTGTGGCATGCCGGAGGGGGATCCATGGCAAAACTCCCATGGAAAATTACATAGTTGATGCAGAGTTTGGTTTTAAGCCATAAAGGGCATAAATTACCTAACATTCCTAAATTGTTTGGAATAACGTGCTTTAAAACATCAGGTATGATGTTGTATCGATCAGGTAGTGTAAGGGTTAGGCCCGCTTCACAGTGACAGACCAAACTCCCCGTTTAACGCACCGCAAACAACCACAAACAGTCCATTTGCACAACCGCAAACTCCCCATTTGCACAAGGTTGGATACCAAGCTAGCCATGTCCCGTTCCTTGTCCTCACTGATGTCATTGAAGGTCTCTTCCTCCACCCAGCCCCCAAGGGTCCCCGAAAGGTGACAACAAGCCCCCTGGGACACCTGCTGTGTTTGGTCTTCCACCTCCTCAAAGCCACCTTCCTCCTCTGACTCTTCTTCAGACTCCTCTCACTGCATTGCCTCTCTCTGCATTATTATAAGGTGTGTTAAGTAGTACTACTCTTATCAGTTTAAAACCTGTTACAGCACATATCAGGGGGCGTGTATAAGGCCTGGATTTTTAGAACCAGGAGATGGAAAAAGATGCTTTGTTGGTCGTATCACTTCAATTTTGGGGCACGGCACGTGCAGTCAAAGGTGCCACCAGATAGGAGTGGCCTGTTTGTATATACTACTCTTATCAGTTTAATACTTGTTACGTCACCTATCAGGGGGCGTGTATAAGGCCTGGATTTTTAGAACCAGGAGATGGAAAAAGATGCTTTGTTGGTCGTATCACTTCAATTTTGGGGCACTTTGTGACATTAGCTTCTTACGCTCAAACATGTCCTTTACAGGCACCTGACTATGGGCAGATGAGCAGGAACTGCTCAAGGCAAGAGACGGAGTGGCGGATGGTTGAGAGGGGGCAAGGAGGACAGCAGTGGTTGATGTGGCTTATGATGCTGCACCAGGAGGAGGATGGCGGCTTTGAGTTTGTGTGCTGCTTGTACTCATGTGTTGGTCTGGAGTCACCCAAACATAAGGTCTCAACCTGTAGAGGATAAGGGAACCAGGCTACTCTAGACCTCATTCATCATTACAGGTTTTGACAGATCGGTACTATGCGTCCAAGCTACTGTGACAACAGATATGTGTGGCACTGTGCACTTGCAGAAGTTGGTAGAGTAGACGCTGTACGTCTGACACACACGCTTGCAGACAACTAACTGCTATGTAATCTATTACAGTAGAATTTTTTTGTTTTTGTTTTAAATGTACACTACTGTTACACCAGATATGAGTGGTGTGTTAAGTAGTACTACTCCTATCAGTTTAATCCCTGTTATGTGCCTTTTTTGGGGGTTTGGTTGTTGAAGGCACAGTGCAGCACCAGAGGCCAGAAAAATTAGGCATGTACACATGCCTGAAAAATTAGGTATTGTTGATCTTGCAGCGAGCAGAGAAGAAGGTAGGCCTGATTCAATGCCCCAGCCTGCATACCCACACTCAGAGATTGAGGGGGGGACCTGAGAAGGCCACGGGTCAGAGATATAAAGGGGGGCCATCCCAAATAAGCACACAAGCGGGGACAAAGGTAGTGAAGGGGACATAGAGGCCCATGGTCTGACGGTCGCCATCTTGGCAGGAAAAGGGCCCAGCAATTAAGCCAAACTGACCCAGCACAGGCAGCTACTTGAGTCAAACGCTGTACAATTACACCTTAATAAAGCTGAAACATGCAGCAGCAGGGATTCTAAACGGCCACACAGGGACAAGGAGGCTAACAGCCCCCACAGTCTCTGCACCACTCTTTTTAACAGATAACCCAATGGGCTAACCAGGGACCTTGCCCACATAAAAAAACAGAATTTTATTGGAGGAATTATTAGTGTCTTTACCCCCCAAGAGAGGACATAATATACGGTATCTTTAGACTACCTGATGGCCAAACCTCCTTTAGCCCCAATGCTATCCAAGAAACATTTCAAAACTTTATCTGACTGGGGGTCTATAGAGTGACATTAGTACTGACCTTTATATGACTGGGGGTCTATAGAGGGACATTAGTACTGACCTTTATCTGACTGGGTGTCTATAGAGGGACATTAGTAATGACCTTTATCTGACTGGGTGTCTATAGAGGGACATTAGTAATGACCTTTATCTGACTGGGTGTCTATAGAGGGACATTAGTACTGACCTTTATCTGACTGGGTGTCTATAGAGGGACATTAGTAATGACCTTTATCTGACTGGGTGTCTATAGAGGGACATTAGTACTGACCTTTATCTGACTGGGTGTCTATAGAGTGACATTAGTACGGACCTTTATATGACTGGGGGTCTATAGGTGACATTAGTAATGACCTTTATCTCACTGGGTGTCTATAGAGGGACATTAGTACTGACCTTTATATGACTGGGGGTCTATAGGTGACATTAGTACTGACCTTTATCTGACTGGGTGTCTATAGAGGGACATTAGTATTGACCTTTATCTGACTGGGGGTCTATAGAGGGACATTAGTACTGACCTTTATCTGACTGGGGGTCTATAGAGGGACATTAGTACAGACCTTTATCTGTCTGGGGGTCTATAGGTGACATTAGTCCTGACCTCCTGCTGCAGTATTATTACTCCCAGTACTCCCAGGCTTGCTACTATTAGATATAATAAACTCAGTTTCGTTTTCTTATCTGTTGGTAACATCAAAATATGATTATTATATATTTCATATTTGTTTGTTTTTTTCTCCCAAAGTGAACCCCTTTGTGTGTGTCCCACAGATGTGGCGTTTCCGCTCTGCGTATGTTGGATTTGCACCGCTCAAAAAGTATGAAAAGAGATCCCCCCCCTTGAAGCCCATTAATGACATCATCAGTAAATTGTATGTAACAGATTCCAGTGTTTAGGGTTTATGACCCAATACTGCGATCATATCATTTATGACAAAAATCCGTATTTGTCGTATTATTCAGACGCGCGTGCATCTTTGTGTTACATTTCCTGATACTTTTATTATCTTGATCTTTATATATTTACTAGCGACTTGCCCGTCAAAAAATGGCGGCAATAAGATTGTAAGGCAGGTAATGGTTTGGACGAGACATTCATTTTGTTGGCGGTCGGATATCCTTCGGCCCTCATTGCGAGGCTGTTGGTTTCTGATAGGCGCTTTTGCTGTTATTCTTTGGTCGGCAGTGATGTGTTTTTTGCGCTTATTGCAAGGCTTTGTGTGCTATGAGCAGCGTTGGCGCTTGTTGTGAGGCGCGCAGTGAATGGCTTTTATGTTTAATGTGATAATGTTTTTTTTGTGTATATGTATTTTTGTATGATAATGAAATAATTACTAAATGAATATACTTTACCTATTTGTAATTAATATATGCAGGAAGCATTGTGCTGAAGAGCTGACAATCTGTTTTCATGTTCCTGCAGCATACAATGTAGGTTTTCAGTGCTGTGGAGCTGCTGTGTAAGTGTCAGCAATGTGTGCAGTGTGTAGTGTAAATAGGCTGCGTGCGCGAGTGGAAGCCGTTAGGGTAGCTGGGTACTTCCGCATTGTGTAAGTTAGTGTTGTAAAATGGCGGGGAATGTGTATGTGGTAAGCGGGTGTGGATGATTTAGTGTCCATGTTAATAGTGTATCTTTACCTCGTACGGCTTTTTAGGAAAATCTTTTTTAGTTAGCTCTTCAGGTTATTGATCACTGGATATATTAATTACAAATAGGTAAAGTATTTTAGTAATTAATTAATTCATTATTATTAAAAAAAAAATATATAAAAAAAATACGCTTAATAGCATATTTTACACTGCGGTTACTTTACATACATTAACGCTTCGCACTCCCTAATACATTTGTTCATTCACAATAGTTATTATCGTGCATTCATTTAATAAGTATTAATTAGTAATGGAAAATAAAAATGTAGACTTTACACTACACTAAAATGTTTTACTTTTTACTCTGCAGTTATATATCTGGATTACTGCTCATTGGCTGCCAGCGATAGCACTCTCAAAGCAGTTACAAATCTAAATCACTTTATTATGCTCTGAGACCTGCATACATTTTTTAATTTACACTGCACAAAAAAATTATATATTTAACACTGTACTTATATATCTGTCTTTGCGATGAGCGCCGAAGATTGATCGTTGCAAAGCACGAAACATGAAGGACACGAGGGAAGAGGCTCACAATGAGCGCTGAAGGTCCTCAGAGTACAAAAAGCATCACATTGTGTGGCAAACAGCATTGCCATGGCTTCAAACTTTTTTATTTATTATTATTGCCCCGTCATTTGTGCCAGGCAAGTCGCTAGTGATATAATATACCATAATGCAATACAATATTATACAGTACACATGGGTGTTGGAACTGGGGGGGGGGGTAAGGGGTAACCCCCCCCCCCAGACTTCTTATCGTATGTATGTATGCGTATAGAAGCTAACAGGGGAGGGGAGAAGGGGAGGAAACACAGGGGAGAGGGAGAGGAAGACACAGGAAAGGGGAGAGGGGGAGGAAGACACAGTGGAGAGGGGGAGGAAGACACAGGGCAGAGGGAGGAAGAGAAACAGGGTAAGGGAGAGGTGAGGGGAAGAGACACATGGGAGGGGGGAGAGACACAGGAGAGAGTGGGGGGTAGAGACACAGGGGAGAGGGGGGAAGAGACTAATGGGAGGGAGTGGTGAGGAGACACCGGGGAGAGGAAAGGGGGTAAAGACACAAAGGAGGGGGGAAGAAAAACCGGGGAAGGGAGAGGGGGTAGAGACACAGGGGAGAGGGGGAAGAGACACAGGGGAGAAGGGGGAAGAGACACAGATGAGGGGGAGAGACACAGGTTAGAGGGAAGGGGAGAAAGACACAGGGGAGGGGGGAAAGAAACACGGGAAGGGAGAGGGGGGTAGAGACACAGGGGAGGGGGGAGTGACACAGGGAAGAGGGAAGGGGGAAAAGACACAGGAGAGGGGGGAAAGAAACACTGGGGAAGGGAGAGGGGGTAGAGACACAGGCAAGGGTGGGAGAGACACAGGGGAGAGGGGGGGGAGAGAGACACATGGGAGGGAGTGGGGGGGGGAGACACAGGGGAGAGGGGGAGAGAGACACATGGGAGGGAGTGGGGGGGAGACACAGGGGAGGTCTTCTGCTTTATTATTATTATTATTATTATTATTATTATTACTATATAATGTGTAGATGTACCGGCTGGGCATGCTCTTGAGCATTATTATTATTATTGTTATTATTATTATTATTAGTAGTATATAATGTGTAGATGTACCGGCTGGGCATGCTCTTCTACATTATTATTATTATTATTATTATTATTACTATATAATGTGTAGATGTACCGGCTGGGCATGCTCTTGTGCATTATTATTATTATTATTAGTAGTAGTATTTTACTAATTTTAATAATAATAATGCACAAGAGCATGCCCAGCTGGTACATCTACACATTATATAATAATAATAATAATAATAATAATAATAATAATAATAATAATAATAATAATAATAATGCATGCCCAGCTGGTACATCCACACATTATATAGTAGTAATAATAATAATAATAATGCACAAGAGCATGCCCAGCTGATACATCTACACATTATATAGTAGTAATAATAATAATAATAATAATAATAATGCACAAGAGTCCTTCAGCACTGCACTGGACACTGAATAAACTTGCCTAGCTATGGTTTTCCCTATTGATGCAGTATCACCTACACTCTACCTCCTCTCAGTAAGACTGCAAGTTAGTTATGATTCCAAAATGGCTGCTGTCCATGAGGTAGAAGGGTGTGGAAGGGAGTGTATGCTGCTGATTGGCTGGAATGTGTCTGCTGACTGTGACATGCAGGGTCAAAGTTTGCTCAATGATAAAGTATTGGGGGCGAATCTCGCATATGTTCGCAGTTCGCCGCGAACGCGAACATGCTATGTTCGCCGGGAACAGTCCGCCGGCGAACTATTCGCGACATCTCTACATGCTGTGTATCGGTTAGCTGTACATTTGCCACAAGGTCAATTCATTTGCCTTACTGCAGGGAATGAAAGAAATGCTCTAGCACAAAATGAACATAGAGTAACAACACTTACTGCTTGGTTTCAATTAAATCGTCAGGACACTGAGGCCAGACAATTTTTATACATTTAGATTCCATATTACTATGTATTCGTAAATGGCCAATGGCGACAATGAAAAAAAAACATATCCCAAGAATTTATACCATCAGTCCAAGAGACATTAAACTTTTCGGTTTAAGATTACTTCTTTTACATGTTCCCGGTGTACAAAAGTATGAACATTTACACACAGTAAATGACATACAGCCTTATTAAATTGCGATTCAGCAAATTTAAAAGGGCTCTATTTAAGCACATAGCATATTTTTTTACAGAAGTTTTTAGTTAGTGGACTTCTATCCAAAAGCAAGGTCTTCACTAACTAGACACTTCTGTAAAAAAAAAAATATGCTATGTGCTTAAATAGAGCGCTTTTAAATTTTCTGAATCGCAATTTAATAAGGCTGATAGTTTATGATACTTTCCAATTAGTTGCAAGATATCAACATTTCATAGCAGATGATACTGAATGGGAGAGGTGTTTGGAAGAAGCAGCACTATGTCAAATGCCAAAGTAAATGAGAGAAAAAAAATTGTATTCATTTGCATCTTTTGCAATGTACCTGATGCATTAGCTTTGTGGGAACCATTTAAATTAAATATGTGTGAAGACTATTTGAAAGATTACAATGAGCCCATTGCACTATTAAGAGAATTAAAGGAAATTCCATAAATATTTCTGGCTAATGGATTAAATTGTGCAAGTTTTAATTTGCCTGATTCAGGACTTATAGATGAAATTAACTTTGATGACTATAACACTGAGCTTCAACAACAAAAAACACAAGAAAAACTTGCAACTTTAAATACATTACAATTGCAAGCATTTAACGCTGTCATAAATGCAACAGATGATGAAATGGTCAAAGACTGTTATTTCTATCTAGATGGCCCTGGTGGATCTGGTGGAGCACAGGGTCAAATAGCAATGCCATTTGCAACAACTGGATTTAACACACTTTTGTTAGAAGGTGGCAGAACTGTGCATAGTGGATTTAAACTGCCGGTTCCCATTTTAGAAACATCAGTGTGGGATATTCGAATTAATTCATTACATGCCAAAAAAAAATTAAAAAAACAAATTGATTTTAACAGATGGGGCTACAATGATGTCATGTCATGCCCTGCAAAGTATTGATCAATTATTAAAAGAAGTTATGGAGAATGATTTGCCATTTGGTGAAAAGGTCATGTTGTTAGGAGGAGATTTTAGGCAAACATTACCTGTTGTGCCACATAGAATAGGACTGGCATAGTCAAAACATGTGTAAAGACAAGTAAAGTGTGGAAAATATTTACTCACCCAAAATTAGAAACAAATATGAGATCTGAAGGCCAAAATGAATTCAATAATTGGGTAATTCAAATTGGAGAAGGAAAACATCCACAAATATATAATCTACCTGATGACATCATAGAAATTCCACCATGAATGATTTGCAAAGAATCACTAATATCAGCAATCTTTCTGAATACAATCAATAAGGATGATTACTCAGACATTGCAAACAAAGTGATATTAACATAAAAAAAATAGATGCCTTGAAACTGAATAACGACATTTTAAAATTCATCAATGCACTAACACAATTGTACTATAGTGCAGATTCGGTTCTGGCTGGTGACCAAAACAGTGAATCCAACTTTTCTATCAAATTATCAATTCTTTAACTCCCTCTGGAATGCCACCACATGTTTTGCAACTTAAAAAATTGTCATGCTACTGAGAAATATTAATCCAAAAAAATTACTTTGTAATGGGACCAGATTAATTGTGCATGATTTGAAAGATAATTTTATACATGCAGAAATTATGACTGGTGAACAAGTTTTTATACCATAAATTGATTTGGCTCCAAGTGAGAGTGGTTTACCTTTTGTCCTTCAAAGGAGATAATTTCCCATTATCATGGCATTTGCCATGACCATTAACAAATCACAAGGACAAACTTTTAAGTCTGTGGGTATTTCTTTACAAAAACCTGTATTTGGCCATGGACAACTCTATGTTGCTTTTTCCAGATACAACAATCCAGAGAAAATTAAAGTTAATGTTGAAAAAACCCAAAGTCAGGGTAATTTATTGTGTACTATGAGGTTCTGTAAACATAGAGAACAGTTTTTTTTTTTCGAGGATGAAAGTTGATGACGCTCTTTTTAGAGGACCACTATTCACTAAGAAACTCTATAAAATGGCAAAAACATAAAGAGTGGTTTTACTTCCAGGACGAACTAGAATATCACTGGGACACTTTCTAGAGGACCACTATTTCACTTAGGAAACTCTATCTGCTGTTTTCCAGAACTACAAGAATAACAAAAAAAAGTAAAAAATAAAATAAAAATAAAAATAAAATAAAACTTTTTTTGGTTTGCCTTCCTCTGGATTCAATATTTAAGATAACTGTATTTTTTGACAATTGCACTTTAAATGTTATTAGATTACGTTAATGTTTGCATTGTTAACATTGTATTTTACAGGATTTCAAAAGTTGTTTTATTGGATCTTATTAGGCTTTATGTCAGTAGCAGCATAATCATTTGTTAACAATTTAAATATATAATTAAATAGACAGGATTCATCCGGGGAGTAATCCGATCGCTAGTTACTGGGGTCAGGAAGGAATACATGTTTCCCCCTTTGATAAATTAGCTAACAAAGTTCCCCTATTGTTGTGTTACTCATGCATAGCTCAGAATTAAAAATGTTAGTATTGCTTAAAATAATTGGTTGACCACTGTTTCCAATATAAGTTGCATGTTACAAAGCTTAATGTAATGCTTCACATTACGTATTCATTCAAATTTCATCCATTACTATATTATTACTGCATACATGACAATTCAAAAGGTTAATATGGTTTAACAGTTGTTGAAATACAATATATATATAAATATATATATTATAATTGTTGTACTTCTTTGTATATAACAAAAAGGTTAAGAGTGTCAGAGACTCACATTGTGTGGCAAACAGCATTCCCAGCCTTACAATTTTATTGTCGTAATTTTTGATGGACAAGTCGCTATTCCAGATATAATTTCCAATCCACAATTCACTTTATTTCTTTTTGCCTAAAACAGATACCGTAAATACATTTTGTTTAGTAAATGTTAATCAATTATATTACACAATCTTTTACCATAATTATATTATATCAATACATTGAATTAGCTTGCCTATTACAATATATATTATTTTATCCTTAGAATCTTATAATTTTGATATTGTTGACTTATATGGTTATTTTATTCCCTGATTGTTATATGATGTTACCAGTTATATGATTATTGGTCATTTTATTAAATGCATTGATTATGCTGTTTTAAACATCTTATATCATTGAGGTTTAACATTATGCATTCCTATATGGTAAAAATACAGTGGTGAGTTAGGCACTACTTGGTTTTTATTCATATATGTGAATTACTTTGCTAGTTCTCATAAATAGATTGTTATTTTGCTTTATTACTATAAATAAAAGTTGTTTTGGTTAAGGTAAATATTTCTCTATAAAGTGATACTGAACCTGTAAATATCATTGTGATCATAGAGTATGTGTGGGAATACTACCCAGCAGGTTTGTTAAGCCAAACATCTATTGGTGTGGTAGATTTGACTGCAGTATAGCACTGAGTATAATTTAGCTTACAAAACTGGTATATTTTGCAACTTGTGCTTTACATAATGTATTGACTGATTTAATATTAGGTTTGAAAAGCCTTACTTTATTAGGTTGCTATATTCTGTGTTCTGTGGGTAGCCCATGTTCTATGTCTGGAATTGATTAGGTTTAATACTGTGGCCTGGATACTTTATAGTTAAAGACACAGATGCCTTTAATATGATGGCTAGTATGTGAAGCTCATATTATTGGTATGGCAACTTCATGATGGTATGATGAATCATGTTCTGGATGGCTGTGAAATATTGGAGGCCTTTGCACTCACCAAAGGTATCAGTCAAGGGGGTTGTTCTATCAGCCACACATTATATTTTTTCCACTCTTTTTTGCACTGCAGAAGTAGGCCTGAAGTACAAAACTTTATTTTGAATAACTGTGTGCAGTCACCAAGGCTCTGAGAATGTGCTCTGAATGCTTATACAGAGCCAGAAATGCAAGCCGGTATGGACAAGTTTTTGTCTGCATGTAGTGACTTTGGTTCTATGATCAACATCAAGAAGACTGAGGTCCCTCACTTCATACACAGAACCATCCATCACTGTAAATGGACATAGACTACAGGCGGTAGACCTCTTCATGTACCTGGGCAGTACCCTTTACCAAGCAGTGTAAATCAATGCTGAAGTAAACTGCAGAATTGTGAAAGTCTGCTCTGTCATTGGCATATTATGATCCAACTTTTCGGAACATTGAGCAATCAGCCTAATAACAAAGTTGAAGGCATACCGAGCACTGGGGCTTCCAACTCTGCTGTATGCCTGTGAGACATGGACTGCCTACACGATGCACAATTGATCTATCACTTCACATGTCATGTCTGTGCAAACTTCTGAGAATCAGATATAAGGACAAATTGGCAGATACTGAAGTCCTTTCCAAAACCAGTCTGCCATAGGACAGCTGCTCAAACACGGATACTACATTTCCAAATGGACACATGAACCAAATATATACGTGTTTACAGTAGTGGTCAGATCCTAGATTCTCAAGACAACTCCGCAATCTGACATTTTTTTTTACTTTATTAGGCATATATTGGATAGCCCAAGCCTGTTACCCACAGCATTTCCATAAAAAAAGAGGAGAGATGAGGAAGAAGTTAGATCAGAGAAAGGGGAGATGAGAGGGGGGTGGCAGAGGAGGATGGGGGGGAAATCATGGAGAACAGAGATGGGGAGAGATGAGGAAGGAAGAAGATGGGTAGGGGGAGATTAGAGATGGGGAGACAACGGAGCAGCAGAGTTGTTATTGCTATTAATATAGGCACCTATAGGCATTAATAATAATACTATTACAGTTTATACTTATACTTTCTACCCTTCTATGCATGATACTTGTATGCACATCATAACTTATTAGCTTTCTTGCATTAAAGCCTGCCACATAGTAGTCTCCAAATATTTGCTCCATCATCTTGTATCCATTTGGAATTCCTTAACCTAAATATACAGAATGATAATATAGTTTTGTTTAAAATGTATCTGATATCTAACCTTTATTTGGTTTACTAGCTCTAAAGACATACTATTGAATTTTGAGGTATCCTGATTCTCCACTGCAATCTGAATTTTGGACAGACTTCTCAAAGGTATGGTGACTCCCTATACAGGCACAAAGCTAATTCTGCATGAGATTTATCACTTGAGTTGCATGACTGCTTTTTAGGAACACCAAGTTACCATAATAATGGGAAAATAGGAACACTGGGTCTAAGGTACAGCAGGTGAAAATCAGATCATATGGGATTTACTTCTATATTCATTAATTTAATAACATTATTCTGAAGAATACAAAACTATAAATATGTAATTGATTTTCTTTTAGCATAGAAATACATAAAAAACTGAGAAGACATACAATATTTAATGTCAATATCCCCATCCACACAACACAGTGTAGTAAAAAAAGTAAATAGACTGCAAATCATAATCTTATAAAAACATATTTTGATAATAATCTTCATTTAACCACTTAGGACATAGAGTTTCGATGTACCTACAGGGAGTGCAGAATTATTAGGCAAATTAGTATTTTGACCACATCATACTCTTTATGCATGTTGTCTTACTCCAAGCTGTATAGGCTCGAAAGCATACTACCAATTAAGCATATTAGGTGATGTGCATCTCTGTAATGAGAAGGGGTGTGGTCTAATGACATCAACACCCTATATCAGGTGTGCATAATTATTAGGCAACTTCCTTTCCTTTGGCAAAATTGGTCAAAAGAAGGACTTGACAGGCTCAGAAAAGTCAAAAATAGTGAGATATCTTGCAGAGGGATGCAGCACTCTTAAAATTGCAAAGCTTCTGAAGCGTGATCATCGAACAATCAAGCGTTTCATTCAAAATAGTCAACAGGGTCGCAAGAAGCGTGTGGAAAAACCAAGGCGCAAAATAACTGCCCATGAACTGAGAAAAGTCAAGCGTGCAGCTGCCACGATGCCACTTGCCACCAGTTTGGCCATATTTCAGAGCTGCAACATCACTGGAGTGCCCAAAAGCACAAGGTGTGCATTACTCAGAGACATGGCCAAGGTAAGAAAGGCTGAAAGACGACCACCACTGAACAAGACACACAAGCTGAAACGTCAAGACTGGGCCAAGAAATATCTCAAGACTGATTTTTCTAAGGTTTTATGGACTGATGAAATGAGAGTGAGTCTTGATGGGCCAGATGGATGGGCCCGTGGCTGGATTGGTAAAGGGCAGAGAGCTCCAGTCCGACTCAGACGCCAGCAAGGTGGAGGTGGAGTACTGGTTTAGGCTGGCATCATCAAAGATGAGCTTGTGGTGCCTTTTCGGGTTGAGGATGGAGTCAAGCTCAACTCCCAGTCCTACTGCCAGTTCCTGGAAGACACCTTCTTCAAGCAGTGGTACAGGAAGAAGTCTGCATCCTTCAAGAAAAACATGATTTTCATGCAGGACAATGCTCCATCACACCTGTCCAAGTACTCCACAGCGTGGCTGGCAAGAAAGGGTATAAAAGAAGAAAATCTAATGACATGGCCTCCTTGTTCACCTGATCTGAACCCCATTGAGAACCTGTGGTCCATCATCAAATGTGAGATTTACAAGGAGGGAAAACAGTACACCTCTCTGAACAGTGTCTGGGAGGCTGTGGTTGCTGCTGCACGCAATGTTGATGGTGAACAGATCAAAACACTGACAGAATCCATGGATGGCAGGCTTTTGAGTGTCCTTGCAAAGAAAGGTGGCTATATTGGTCACTGATTTGTTTTTGTTTTGTTTTTGAATGTCAGAAATGTATATTTGTGAATGTTGAGATGTTATATTGGTTTCACTGGTAAAAATAAATAATTGAAATGGGTATATATTTGTTTTTTGTTAAGTTGCCTAATAATTATGCACAGTAATAGTCACCTGCACACACAGATATCCCCCTAAAATAGCTAAAACTAAAAACAAACTAAAAACTACTTCCAAAAATATTCAGCTTTGATATTAATGAGTTTTTTGGGTTCATTGAGAACATGGTTGTTGTTCAATAATAAAAATAATCCTCAAAAATACAACTTGCCTAATAATTCTGCACTCCCTGTATATACAGCACCTCATGTTATTTGAATGATCACTGTATTCCCTTATTTCTATTATGTGTTTAAAAGGTCATATTTTAAAAAAATAGATTATTTTCACCAGCACAAATGTGGGAAGGCTACTGTTCAATGGTGGTCTAAACAGGAGACTTGAATGTATGGAATAATATATAAAATATCTTATAGGAGTTTATTTAATGGACATTAGAGTGCCTGTCATTTTTTTGATGTGAAGAAGGAGCTTGTGTACTTCAATGAATCTGTGAGCTATATTGTGTAGGATCACCCAAAATGGAGAGAACATAGCAGGTCAGAGAAATGGCGGTCCACTGGAGAAGTAACTAGCAACCCACTCTAGTATTTTTGCCAGGATAACCTTATGAATAAGCACAAACAAATACATAATGATATGGCACTGGAAGATGAGCCCCTCGGGTCAGAAGGTGCCTACCACATGAGGAAGAGCAGAGGGCAAGTACAAGTAGCAACAGAATGAAATGGTTGGGCCAAAGCAGAGAGCGCACTCAGCTGCGGAAGTGCTTGGAGGGGAAAGGAAAGTCAACTGCTGCAAAGAACAATTAAGCAATAGAACCTGAAATATTAGAAATATGAACCAAGGCAAACTGATATCTGTGGAATTAATCAACTCAAAGGAGCTAGAATAGGACATTTCATGTCAGACAACCCACAAATCTTCTTATGTGCTCAAGAATCCCGCAGCAGAAATGGATATACAACCCAATGAATGACAGCATGACTTCAATTCAAATTTAAGGCAAGCCAAGCCTTTTAGCATCACAGTGACCCAAGTCTATGCTCCAATCATGGATGCTGAAAAAGGCTGAAGATGTCCAATTCTACAAGGGTATTCAACTCCTAGATAAAATACAAAGAAAATATGTTACTCTCATCATGGGAGATTGGGATCTTAAAGTGTGGAACCAAAAGATACCTGGAATTTCTAGTATGTTTGGCCTTGGAGTGCAACATGAAGCAGGTCAGTGTTTAGTAGAATCAAAATAATTCTATGGTCCTAGTAGACAAATTATTCCAACAGTCTCAGAAAAAAAACTCTACACACTGACATCAGCAGATAAAATGCAGAAATCCGAATGACTATATATTTTGTAGCTAAAAATGGAGGCGCTCTATACAGTTAGCAAAAACAAGACCTGGAGCTGACTGTGGCTAAGATCATGAGCTTCTTAATGCAAAGTTGAAAAAGCGGGAAATCATCAGACCAAGCAGATGAGATACATAATACCCTATGTGAATATGCAGTGGAGGTAAAGAATATATTTAAAGGACTAGACATGGTAGATAGATATAGTAAACAATATTCCCTAGGAATCTGCAGTAGAGGTAAATAATAGATTTAAAGGACCAGACACTGTAGAAAGAATTTTGTGGCATTGTCCATAAAGCAACAACAAAAAAAGAAAGGAAATTAAGAAGGCAAACTGTCTGTCTGATGTTTTGAAAGTAGCCCAAGAAATAAGGAAAGTGAAAGGTAGTGAAGGTAGGATAATATTTGTCTAACTGAATGCAGAATTTCAGAGGAAAGCAAGAATAGACAAGAAGACATTCAATGAGTGATGTAAAGAAATAGAGGAGATAACAGAATGTAAAAGCCAAGAGATCTCTTCAAGAAAATTGAAGATCTCAAAGGAACCTTTCATGCCAAAGTGGGAGTGATAAAAGAAGCATATCAGATAAAGAAGGCATATAAGAAATACACAGAAGATCTATACAAGAAGGATCTTAACAGACGTCTTGGAGACTTAAGTGAGATGGGCCCTAGGAAGAATTACTGATAAGAAGGCTTCAGGAGTTGATGGAACTGTTGAACTGTTCAAAAAAGATCATACTGTTAAATTGTTCCTTTTGATTGTGTGCACTGCAACAAAATGTGTCAAGTTCTTAAAGAGATATGAATACCATCTCATCTCATCTGCCTCCTGAGGAATCTGTACATGGACCAGGTAGCCATGGTCAGAATTGAACATTGAACAAACAAATAGTTCAAGATTGGGAAAGAAGTGCAGCAAGGTTGTATATTGATACCATATTTATTCAGCTTATACAAGGAATACATCATGCTTAAGGATGGGCTGGACGAATCAATTGTCTCAATTAATATGAATCCACCCTCAATTAATACTGCTGGGAAAACAATAAAAACCTTAGGCACGTGGATGACACTACTCTGGTGACGGAAAGTGATGAGGAACAAAGGACATATTAATGAGGGTGAAAGATCCGGTTAGTTCTCATAAAAATTGGTATTTGGCCTGCCTCTGAACTGATAACAGGCAATTGTTGATATAACTTTATCCAGATTGGCATTTATCCCAATGTAATTAATAATAACCATGTACTGAGCATATATATGCATGAAGGACTTACTGATAAGAGAACTAGCTGTTCTGTAAACACCTAACTGAGCATTTCTTAAACTATTGTGTTAACAAATAAACTGTACTATAATGATTTTAAAATAAAATATGCATCAAAAAATATTTTAACTGTATATAGCCACTCAGTGAGACAGTGTAAAATTTCAGAATAAGAAACCAACAAATAGATGGCATAACCCTAAAAGACTATTTCCACATATTGTTGGTTAAGCAGTCCCCAAAGAGACAATGATATAGTCAAGAATACTATATGTCTTTACTAACTTGTATAAAACAACAAAACATATGTACATCAGGTTATAAACATAACCAGTACTTGCAGCATCAAGCAGTATTCTAAAACTGTCAAATCTCTAGCTGACACATAAATTACATAACCTTTCCCAACTGTCACTTAACCCCGTAATGACACAATTACACATACAGTAAACATAACATTAACATGACAAAATATGCAATACATGCTGTTGTATTTCCCAATACATATTAGCTACTCTGTTCCACGTATACTAGATCCGCCTACTTATCTGACATTTTTGGACTGATATCATATGTTTCATAGAAAAACTCACTGAAATGCACAAACCATGCTCACCGATGAATCACCTTTTCTCTTGTTCTGTGGACAAACTACCCAAATATAGGTTAAACCCATTAGATACATCTTTCACAACTGTTAGATTTTCTACTAAAGTCATCTGGAGTAAGCAATACCCTCCCACTCTTACTCAAGTCACCAGTAGACTTCACAACATCTGAATAGAGATGTCCCGAATAGTTCGCCGGCGGACTGTTCCCGGCAAACATAGCATGTTCGCGTTCGTGGCGAACTGCGAACATATGCGAGATTCGACCCGCCCCCTATACTTTATCATTGAGCAAACTTTGACCCTGCATGTCACAGTCAGCAGACACATTCCAGCCAATCAGCAGCATACACTCCCTTCCAGAGCCTTCTAACTCATGGACAGCAGCCATTTTGGAATCATAACTAACTTGCAGTCTTACTGAGAGGAGGCTGAGTGTAGGTGATACTGCATCAATAGGGAAAACCATAGCTAGGCTACTGTACACAGTTTGCAATACAGTCCTGAAGGACTCTTTTGATCTCTGCTGCAAGGACACCCCTGTGTCTCTTCCCCCCTTATCATCATCCTGCCCTCACCTTAGCACCCAACCCTAACACCACTCACACTTATACCTAACACCCCAAACCCTAACACCAAGCCCTAACACCCCTCACCCTAACCCTAACACCCCTCACACTTATCCCTAACACCTAACCCTAACACCCCTCACACTTATCCCTAACACCCCTCACCCTAACACCTATCCCTAACACCCCTCACCCTAACCCTAACACCCCTCACACTTATCCCTAACACCTAACCCTAACACCTAACCCTAACACCCCTCACACTTATCCCTAACACCCCTCAACCTAACACCTATCCCTAACATCCCTCACCCTAACCCTAACACCCTTCACACTTATCCTTAACACCTAACCCTAACACCTAACCCTAACACCCCTCACACTTATCCCTAACACCCCTCACCCTAACACCTATCCCTAATACCCCTCACCCTTATCCCTAACACCCCTCACCCTAACACCAAACCCTAACACCCCTCACACTTATCCATAACACCCCTCACCCTAACACCTATCCCTAACACCCCTCACCCTAACCCTAACACCCCTCACATTTATCCCTAACACCCCTCCCCCTAACACCTAACCCCCTCCCCCTTATCCCTAACACCCCCTACCCTAACACCCCTCACACTTATCCCTAACACCCCTCACCCTAACACCTATCCCTAATACCCCTCACCCTTATCCCTAACACCCCTCACCCTAACACCTAACCCTAACACCCTCACACTTATCCCTAACACCCCTCACCCTAACACCTATCCCTAACACCCCTCACCCTAACCCTAACACCCCTCACACTTATCCCTAACAACCCTCACCCTAACACCTAACCCTAACACCCCTCACCCTAACCCTAACACCCCTCACACTTATCCCTAACACCCCTCACCCTAACACCTATCCCTAACACCCCTCACCCTAACCCTAACACCCCTCACATTTATCCCTAACACCCCTCACCCTAACACCTAACCCCCTCACCCTTATCCCTAACACCCCCTACCCTAACACCCCTCACACTTATCCCTGTGTCTCTTCCCCCCCTTATCATCAAGGGAGTGGGGAGGATGATGAGGGAGGGAGGAAGAGACACAGGGGAGGATGACGAGGGAGTGGGGAAACAGACACAGGGGAGGATGATGAGGGAGGGGGTAAAGAGATACAGGGGAGGATGATGTGGGAGGTGGGAGGATGATGAGGGAGGGGGGATGAGACACAGGGGAGGGTGATGAGGAAGGGGTCAAAGAGACACAGGGGAGGATGATGAGGGAGAGGGTGAAGAGACAAAGGGGAAGATGATGAGGGGGGCGAGAGACACAGGGGAGGATGATGAGGGGGGGAGAGACAAAGGGGAAGATAATGAGGGAGGGGAAAAAGAGACACAGGAGGATGATGAGGGAGGGGGGGAAGAGACAAAGGGCAAGATGATGAGGGAGGGGGGAAAGAGACACAGGGGAGGATGATGAGGGAGGGGGGAAAGAGACACAGGGGAGGATGATGATGGAGGGGGGAAGAGACACAGGGGAGGATGGTGAGGGAGGGGGTAAAGAGATACAGGGGAGGATGATGAAGGAGGTGGGAGGATGATGAGGGAGGGGGGATGAGACACAGGGGAGGGTGATGAGGAAGGGGGGAAAGAGACACAGGGGAGGATGATGAGGGATGGGGAGAAGAGACACAGGGGTGGATGATGAGGGAGGGGGTAAAGAGATACAGGGGAGGATGATGAGGGAGGTGGGAGGATGATGAGGGAGGGGGGATGAGACACAGGGGAGGGTGATGAGGAAGGGGGGAAAGAGACACAGGGGAGGATGATGAGGGAGGGGGGGAAGAGACACAGGGGAGGATGATGAGGGAGGGGGTAAAGAGATACAGGGGAGGATGATGAGGATGATATAACTTCTGCAAGTTCACAGTGCCACTCATATCTGTTGTCACAGTAGCTTGCAAGCATAGTACCAATCTGTTAAAACCTGTAATGATGAATGAGGTCTAGAGTAGCCTGGTTCCCTTATCCTCTACAGGTTGAGACCTAATGTTTGGGTGACTCCAGAACAACACATGAGTACAAGCAGCACACAAACTCAAAGCCGCCATCCTTCTCCTGGTCCAGCATCATCAGCCACATCAACCACTGCTGTCCTCCTTGCCCCCTCTCAACCATCCGCCACTCCGTCTCTCGCCTTAAACAGTACCTGCTCATCTGCCCATAGTCAGGTGCCTGTAAAGGACATGTTTGTGCGTAAGAAGCTAATGTCACAAAGTGCCTCAAATTTGAAGTGATACGACCAACCAAGCATCTTTTTCCATCTCCCGGTCCCAAAAATCCAGGCCTTATACACGTGCCCTGATAGGTGACTTAACAAGTATTAAACTGATAAGAGTAGTACTTACAAACACGCCACTCCTATATGGTGGCACCTTTGATTGCACATGCCGTGCCCCAAAATTGAAGGGATACGACCAACCAAGCATCTTTTTCCATCTCCCGGTTCTAAAAATCTAGGCCTTATACACGCCCCCTGATAGGTGCTGTAACAGTTATTAAACTGATAAGAGTAGTACTTACAAACACGCCACTCCTATCTGGTGGCACCTTTGATTGCACGTGCCGTGCCCCAAAATTGAAGTGATACGACCAACCAAGCATCTTTTTCCATCTCCCGGTTCCAAAAATCCAGGCCTTATACATGCCCCCTGATAGGTGCTGTAACAGGTATTAAACTGATAAGAGTATTACTTACAAACACGCCATTCCTATATTGTGGCACCTTTGATTGCACGCAAAGTGCCCCAAATTTGAAGTGATACGACCAACCAAGCATCTTTTTCCATCTCCCGGTTCCAAAAATCCAGGCCTTATACACGCCCCCTGATAGGTGCTGTAACAGGTATTAAACTGATAAGAGTATTACTTACAAACACGCCACTCCTATATTGTGGCACCTTTGATTGCACGCGCCGTGCCCCAAATTTGAAGTGATACGACCAACCAAGCATCTTTTTCCATCTCCCGGTTCCAAAAATCCAGGCCTTATACACGCCCCCTGATAGGTGCTGTAACAGGTATTAAACTGATAAGAGTAGTACTACTTAACACACCTTATAATAATGCAGAGAGAGGCAACGCAGTGAGAGGAGTCTGAAGAAGAGGAGTCAGAGGAGGAAGGTGGCTTTGAGGAGGTGGAAGACCAAACACAGCAGGCGTCCCAGGGGGCTTATTGTAACCTTTCAGGGACCCTTGGTGGCTGGGTGGAGGAAGAGACCTCCAATGACATCAGTGAGGACAAGGAACGGGACATGGCTAGCTTGGTATCCAACCTTGTGCAAATGGGGAGTTTGCGGTTGTGCAAAGGGACTGTTTGCGGTTGTTTGCGGTGCATTAAACGGGGAGATTGGTCTGTTACTGTGAAGCGGGAGTAACCCTTACACTACCTGATCGATACAACATCATACCTGATGTTTTAAAGCATGTTATTCCAAACAATTTAGGAATGTTAGGTAATTTATGCCCTTTATGGCTTAAAACCAGACTATGCATCAATTATGTAATTTTCCGTGGAAGTTTTGCCATTGATCCCCCTCCGGCATGCCACAGTCCAGGTGTTAGTCCCCTTGAAACAACTTTCCCATCACTATTGTGGCCAGAAAGAGTGCCTGTGGGTTTTAAAATCCGCCTGCCCATTGAAGTCTATGGCGGTTTGCCGGGTTCGCCGGTTCGCGAACAATTGCGGCGGTTCGCGAACCGAAAATTTTATGTTCGCGACATCACTACATCTGAACTATGGAAAAACTCACCACTTTATTTTCCCATTCAGATAAGTGTGGCAACTCTGGCTATAATAACAACATTTTCTCTATTCTTCTTTTTCCACCCTTCCCCTTTCTTATTTTTTTAACTTTTACTTTCTTTCCCTCCTCGTCATAGAGAGAAATCCTACGTTTAAAACTTTCTTTGTGTGATCAACCCTCATCAGTCACTCACTAGAACCATCTGTGCAGTATGACTAATGAAGTTATGAATTGGTTATTTTAGTTCTTTTGTTATTTCTAACCTATTCCTTATACTTTATAAAGAGAGTCTGTTTCCAATTTCAGATATGAACTGTAAAATGTTGAGTATGAGACAAGTAGTGTGGTGTAATCATTAGTTAAACTAAATAAGTGTAAACATAGAATGGGGAAAATTGAGACATGAACACCCAGCTTCTTATATCAGGTACTCATACCATTCAGATATCTATCTGCATAACAAAGGGTACAGAACGGTTAGTTCCTTAAAACAGAGTATTCCAAGTTCCAAATGGACTAATAGGTACCATTAAAGGAAATATTCAGTAATATAAAAGTTTGTGGTTTCGCTGTAGCAAGAGCTGATTTGTATTATATAGCATTCGTTAAAGTAATCGGTACCAAATGAGCACCAAGGAAACAACATATAACTGTAAAATAGGACAGGCCCATAGGTATAATAAACCTTTTAATAAAATAACCCTATAAATATGTAGGGATAATTACAAAAATGTTGTGTTGAAACTAACCAGATGAACACTGATATTTGACTTTGCCCAGAAGACAGATGTTTGTATATTGTTAAAGTTTCCCTGTTTTTACCTTTTTCTTATCGGACACACTCTGCTTATATCAGAAACATACATTACATTGATTTATACTATACACATGCAAACTTATTTTATCCACACTACAAAAAGCTGCTTTCATAGGCACAGTGAACCTCCCAATAGAAACACTGCATTTGGGTATGGATTTTAACCCTTTACTAACCTTCAAGCCAGCAGCAGCTGCAAAGTGTCTAGCTCCTCCTGCTTCCTTCTATGAGGGGACTACACATCCCACGATTCCTTCCAGCACAAACTGCCATCACTGATTGTTACATTGTATTAAAATGTATTAGCTGCTTGGGATTGGCCAATATGAATTACGAACTATATGCTAATTTTAGCAGAGATATCCAGAGGTACTAACAAGCAAATTCAACTGCTTTTAAAATGAAAAGATTTAGCAAACATCAGAGTGAGCTTGCTAATGTTTTTTTTTTGGTATTTCGTCATGCAAAAAAAATGTTTTTACACACTCCTGATTCTCCTCTATCAGGTGCATTCATAATCCAGGAAATGTAGATAAGCCTTTAAACTATAACAGTGTCACTGTTTCTTTAATCATTTGGAGTATACAGATGGGTTAAAACACTATTCTTAGTTAAATTACAATATCTTACCTGGTTAATTAAATAGCTTATTCTCTTTTGTCAATAGAGAAAGTTGTCATAATAACTATGAAGTGTGATATAGGATAGTGCTTAACCCATATGTATTTATCAACTAAAACATTTTGATAAATAGCCTTGATTATAGGAAACATCTGACACCCACTTGTTTAACCCATCTGTTTATCATGAAAACTGTCATAAGTTGCAACCATGGCCAGATTACCCATTAGTCCAAATAAGCAGCCACCTAGTGACACTTTCCTGTGAAGGGTGCACCTTTCTTTAGCTTAGAAAAATATAAATAATATGTCCCACTTTCAAATGCATTTAATAAGTAATAGCTCACTGTATGTATGAATAGTTATGTTGTTAAAATGGCAATTATGGGAATATGTCTGTGATTTGCTCACACAGCAACAGAGCTATATACATGCACAGAAAAGGGAAAAATGGGTATGCGCATAGCTTGCACACGCACTCATAGGGGCACTTCCACTTCACTGCCCAGGGGCTCCAAAAAGGTAGATCCGGCACTGGCTGCAATTGTGCATATTAGAATGTAGCGACACAGAGAACTGCCTCTACTTTTGGTTTCTGTCCAAATAACTACAATCATACCATACCTAGATCTATCAGTTTAACATCAGACTTATAAGTACTTGATCTTCTGGTTCTCACATCCATTCTCCTTGCTTTAGTTCCAAGGGAAAGGTCTAAAGGAACTGGCATGAAAGCTTGATATTTTCAGTAAGTGATCTTGGACTTGATTTGCTTGCAACTCAGGTCAGCAAACTGGAACAATAACATGGATTTTAGAGTCGAGAAATTAGATATTATTTTATAACACATATCTATTTTTGTGAAAAACTGAAATACTTTATTTTCAATATTATTTTCATAGATTTAACTCTTTCTTAATAATGTAGTCATTAGACAAAAACACTTATAGGGATTACTGAAAGAGCCTAGTGTTTTAAGTGAATTTGGGTCTTATTTTACTGGGGATATTACAAGAGAATGTCTCTAAATATTTTATTTTGTTGCATATAAAGCTGTTTTATTTTTTAATATATTTTTTTAAATCTTAGTTTTGTTTTTTGCTTTTAGAAAAAAGACAGTCATTATTGAACATTAGTTTTGCTGAAAATACAGTTACTAAACTCGGTTTACAGAAAAATAACTATAGGTAGAATTATATTATTATATACTTATATTAAAATATTTTCAGTTACAGCTTAATTTAAATTTCATGTTAATGGTACATTTAAGCATTGTTCATTTTTATTTGCAAATAGCATTAATAAATATGTATTGTTGTACATGAGTACCAAGCAGTAAGACTATATATATATATAGTATTTATGTTATATGACTTCTGCATTTCCATGAGATCATTGGATTACTGTTATGCTAATCTTATCACTGAATTAATTTTGCTATATAGGAAAATAAGTGTTCCTCAAAAAGTCTGTTTCTACTACAAAAGGACTATTAGATTCAAACATCTGAATTAATGCTGAAAAATAATATGGCACTTGACATGTTTTAATTGCTTTTGGGATATTCACTAAAAGACTAACTGGCTTGGCATGTTTTAATGTCATCAAGAGTTGTCAATTCAGCGCAGGGTTATCACCTCAGAACTGAGAACCTTGCAATATTTTAATATATAATACACCTTCCATGTTATATACATTTTAAGTCTATATTTTGTGTCTCTATATTTACAATATTTAGATGTTCTTTATTTATATATATTGTTTCAATATTAACAGTGGTAGTTGTAACCTGAGTACAAAATGCTGCCTCTAAACAATTATATATGAGTTTATTATATATAGGGGGAATCACAATCTTAGCCGGACTAGTCAGTGTCTGGAGCAATGAGGACAAAAGAAATCTTCTCCATCCTTGTCACTATAGCAGGATTCCTACTCTCAGGTATGTTATTATGGGATAGTCAATACATGAAATAAATAATAAGATGAACTATTATAATCTACAAAGCACACAAACAACCCTAAACTTTTTAGTGGTTACTTTATTTAATACTCTTAGTGATTAAAAATAAATCTTAGTTTATTAAAATGAATTAAGACAATTACCTATGGCAATAATTTAAACATTAATTTTGTTTATTCCTACTTAGGTCACCTTGTGGGCGGACAAGATAGATCTGAAGGTCTGTAAAGAGATGTATTTTTCTTTACATAGAGCAGGGTTTGCACAATTATGAAGCTAGTTTCTCTGAATCCATGAAATAACTAGATCATAATCTAAAACAATACCATAAAATTGAATCTTGTTTTTTTTCTATTTTTATGTCTCTAGGAAAATATGTGCAAGGAGAAGTAAGTATATAAAGTAACATCGCCTGAACATGTGGGTGGGTGATTTAAGTGTAAAACATACTTTCAGAAACCCCTAGTGTAACTGGAATTTAATGAAACTTGCTGTTGACGGTGTTCTCGTATCTTTTATGCTTATTCTAATACACTCACAATCATTAGCTTTTTTAAATCTTTATCACCTTTACAAGAAAACTACTCTGAGTTTTCACTGCAATTTAATTCAAGTTTCCTCTCCTGAACCTTTTTCAGTCGATTAAGTTTTTGTCCCATTATGCTACTATTCAAAAAAATCTCTCTTTCCATACATGTCTGTCACTTTATTATGCTTTTGTTACTGAAATATTTTCCAGGCTACATGCAATTTTAGAGTTAAATAAGTACAACTTTACATACATAATAGTCATAATCTTAACTACATTTCCCCTTCTGTTGTAGTGTCATTACTATGCAGTCAATGGTAAGAATTTATTTTATAAAATCTACTTGTACATGTCTTTATACCATTGTTAGGCAATTAAAAATACATGAGTTTGGCCAATGGCTATCCTGAGTATCACATATTATAGTTGTCAAACTGCAAGTCGTCGTCACATCGTCGTCACGGGTTGCGAAGTGAGGGACGCAGTTCGGGGCGCGAAAAGCGGACACTCGCAAAGCAAGGGGCAGCATTTGCAGGGGGTGGAGGCTCCAACGTCGGCTGCAATGAGCCGAAGGCGAAGCGAGGGGCCGCATTTGCGGAGGTGGAGGCTCTACGGCGCCTCACTCATGGTAACAAACAACCCAGAGAAGCGTGACTTTGAAAAAAAACAACCACAACGCAGGATTTAGAAAAAAAAACAATAACGCGCACTGAGGAAATAAGGACTTACACAAAAAAATGCGAGCCGCGGGACTTAGAAAATAAAAATTATGATGTTGCAAAAATACTAAATTAACGGCCGAAACGCGGACATCGACAAACAACAAAAACACTTCAAAATACCCAAAGAAAGAAAATAAACACACAGCATGGGGAGTCATCCACGATATCTGGCAGTGAGGTTGCCCCTGAATTAAAGTTGAATTTAAGGAGTTTGGGAGCTTGAAAATCGGTTAAGCAAAAAGAAAAATGGCTGCCGAAAAAAATGAAAACGAGGCTACACGACCCAAAACCCGCAAATAACAGCCAGGCATGTACAACTTTTGACAAGGACATATGAGGTACAAAAATGCAAAATTACGAGGTCGCAAAAATAGGAACTTAACGGCCGAACCACTCACAGCGAAAAAATTGAAAAACACACAAAATACAAACATAAATTTAAAAAAAACATTACCCACAGCAAGGGGTAAGAGTCAGGAGTCAGGTTGCATGCAAATTTAAGTCCAATTTACACAATTTAGCCACTCGAAAATCCCCTAAGCGAGAGAAAAAATGGCCTCCAAAAAAAACGAAAATGAGGCTACACGACCCCTAAACCCGCAAAACACTGCCAGGCAAATACAAATTTTACACAAACGCATACGAGGTACAAAATATACTATTAGCAAGGACGCAAAATCATCCACACCCGCGTACCACATACACAATCACAGCCATTTTACAACACTAACTTACAAAATGCAGAAGTACCCAGCTACACAAACAGTTTCCCCTCGCGCACACAGCCTATTTACGCTACACACTTCACACATTCCTGACACTGACACCCCAGCTCAACAACACTGCAAATCTACATTGTATGCTGCAGGAACACCAAAACAGATTGTTAGCTCTTCAGCACATTGCTTGCTGCATATATTAATTACAATTACGTAAAGTATATTTGTTTATAATTTAAATAATTAATTAATTATCATTAAAAAATACATATACAGAAAAAAAAACACCACACCACAGGATCGCAATGAATGACAAAGGCCTTCACTGCGCGCCTCACAAGGAGCGCCAACGGTGCTTAGACGACCCAAGGTACACCAGAGGAGAGGCTCGCAATGTGTGGCAAAAGGAGATCAGTGTGGACCTTACAATGAGCGCAAAAGTGGCTCTGATAACAAAAAATACACCAATCGAGAGGCTCACAATGAGCACCAAAGGCGCTCATTGTGAGCCAGGCGATGAGTGCCAAAGGTAATCAGACAACCAAAACACTTACTTTTTTTGGCAAACAGCATTACCTGCCTTACAAAATTATTGGCCCATCATTTTTGACGGGCAAGTCACTAGTATATAATAATGGAGGCTTTGTACCAGGCAGTAAGATAATCTAGTTTGGTTCAATATTTATATTATTCAAATATAGTGATTTTTTATATACCCTATCTAAATTAATGTTGTTTGTTTCACAGCTGAAGATTTCTGTGCCCCATTGACTGACATGTAAGTAGTGGTCTTGTATAAATGCCTATGTAATAATATTATCTACCAAACATTTTGTTTCTATTATGTAAAATGAATGATAGAGCCTGTGGTTAGCTAAATGTACCATTTTTCTCTGAAAAGGAGAATTATTTTCTAAGCAATCACACACCTTAACAACTCTGAAATTAACCACAGTACTGTTAATATGTGAGTTTTCTTTTTAGACAGAGGCTATACAGGGATCCATTTGTGGTTTATTTATATTTATCTTTTTTCTAGTTCTGACATGAACATCCTGTTGGCCAATGAATTGAATGATGATAACGCTTGTGCTTCTAATCTATCACTCCAAAAGTATGCCTGCGCAAGGGTAAGTTCTGCAAAATCAGGATTATTATGAAAAACTACAACCAAGCTTTATAACATAACATCAACCCTATATTATCACTTTATGGTGATAAAGGGTCAATACATACATGTATGTTCTGTTGAAATAGAAAATGGATAATTAGTATTCATATTTATTTAATATCTGCTCATAGAAGTGTAGTTATTAAACTAAGAACAGAAGATATAAGATGGAAGACAATAGGTTAGATTCAACAAGGTAAGAGGTCTTGGACAAAAAAATCTTCAGTTCTTGTTCATCCTCTTTTTCAAGTTCAAGTCAAATAAAAAAGGAATTGGAAAGATTCTGGATGGATTTCTCCAAGGTAAAAAAAAGTGGTTCTATAGAATAACACTAGAACTGGAGAGGTCACTCCAAGGTGTCTCTACTCTGTGATTAATTCTATATTTATGGTAAATGAAGGGTTATAATACTGATTTATAACTATCTTGCAAACCAGAGAATGGTCAGCATTTACTATGGTGCTGACATTGATAGGTAAATAGCACTCAAATGGTTTTAATATAAAGATCAATGGGTGAAAGGCCAAGTCCAGACACTATTGTCAGCACCATGTGACTTTCATTGACTCACTTTTCCTGTTTCCTCATAGGTCACTTTTACTCTCAGTGAAATGACTTTTCCTTTAGAGGAGATGATTTTCTTCTCTTCTGATTTCAGGTTGACATTGCCTCTGTTGACACTCTTGTGTCCATTTTGAAATGTTTCACCATAAGAACAAATGTTACTGTGACCCTGGAAGCCTTAAATCTGTTGATTTCCAAACTCAGCACAGATATACTCCGAAATGTCATGGACAAGTTTACAACACAAGTAAGGGGGCCAGATGCTTATTTTTTTTCACTCAAGGTACTGACAAGTTATTAGGCACCAGAATCATTTATAAAATGAAAAAAACATGGAATGGCAAACTGATTTTGTTTATCCAGGTAAAAACTATTAGATAAATATATAATATACCACTATAAATTTGTTTCAGAATCTATTCTAGTAAGTCATAAAGGATGCTGAAGTACTTATTGAAAGGTCAAAAATTAATTAATGTAAATGCTTCTATATTTTACATTTTTGATTCAAGTTTTCAAATAAAAAGCTTGGTAATTTTGATTGTGTATCACTCTACTTTCCTTTATTATTACTTATCTCAGTAAAATCACACATGCAATATAACAGAGTAATAATATAACAGAATATTAGATGGTAGAATAAAAATGAAAGCATAAAATAAATCTGTAATTAATCACATATGGCTTATGGTGTAATTTTATTGCTCTGAATCAGATTATGAGTGTTTAGTCGCTAGTTGATAAATAAAATAACATAATATGAGGGAATATTTTCTCAAGACATGTACCTATCACCATTTTCTCACTTTATCCCAATAACATTTATAAGAAATTGGAATCTGTGATTTATTTGTTTATTGCAGGATTCTATATCAAACCTTAGAGAAGATGTCAAAGTCTACATGTTTAGTTCAATATTAGAGAATATCAGACGAGACAAAGCAAGTTCATGTCCAGGTTTCTTGGCTACCTGGTTTCAAGAGAGGTTGTATCCATTCCTGTCTGCAATTAACAATGACATCTTGAATTGTGTTAACACTCTTTATCTTACTTGTGATGGATTCCAAGCAATGTAAGTTCAACAATTTATCAGCCTTATTAAATAGCGATTTAGCCAATTGAGTGAGCACAGAGCATATATTTTTACAGAAGTTTTTCGTTAGTGAACTTCTATCCAAAAGCAAGGTCTTCACTAATGAAAAACTTCTGTAAAAATAATATGCTCTGTGCTTATATAGAGCCCTATTCAATTGGACGAATCACAATTTAATAAGGCTCTACAGTATATCTGGAAGCAAGTGAAAGGGAAGATACAGAAGAAAATGTTCCAGGTTATAAAATGTCTATGTGGGTGTCTTATTTCAGAGTTGAGGCTTTTGATGTGAATGCAGACAAACTTGCAACAAGTAAGAAGAAACTCATTGGAAGCTGGATTTCTACATACCTCAGCGAAAATAGTAAGTTAGATTTGGTTCATATTTCTCTCAAACTTAAGTGAGTTAATGAATTTGCTACGATACTGTTTCTATCTAATCAAATAGAACATCTAACCTCCAATCCAGTTTAATAGGTTCAGTTTAATATTTTCTTAGTTAATTATTATTTATCCTGTACTAGAATTCAATCAAGTGTTGCATTTGTTTTTTTTTTCACAAGTGTTCCCTCAAGAAAAATGTTATGTATTTAAATATATATAATGTAGAAAATTACAGTTTCTAGGTTTAATTAAATAAAAATAAGTTTGTAAATATATTTTTGTGGTTTTTACTCATACACTAATTGTATTTTTATACATACACTAATTAACAACTAGAACCATTTATTTATTGTACACTCGGTTCTATAAAAAATATTATTTTACTTTGCAGCTGGCTGCTCAAAATCCTCCGATTCTGACCTGATTTTCTACAGAAGCTTTAGAGATTTTGTATCCTACGAACATTTTATTGATACTCATAGTGATAATGACTTGGTAAGATTTAATCTTCATACAAAAGATTTTTTTTTTTTTAAAGCAAATGCATGGGTGACAATTGTGTTTTTGCTGATGATAACCATTATTTATTTTAATATAAGTGTATGAAACTTTTCTAAATGTTTTTACTGCTTCTGAATTTGAAATGCCACAAAAATTACTTTCAGTACAAAGCTTTTCTTGCACTAGCGACATTCTTGTTTGTGAAAGTTTACAAATTACTTTTGTTTTTCTTCTGCAGAGCCTCTCACTGGATATGTTGTCACCATTACAACTGGCCTACCATGCTAATATAACCAACGCAATGAGTAACTCAGAACTAGCTTCCCCTATACTGGATGAGATTAAGAAAAAAGGCCTCACCTACATTTTTTCCTTCCTGGATTTATTCTCAAAGCTATTTACATCGACAACATATGACCCTTCTGTGTTCTTATCTTTACTAGAGACCATATTGTCCAAGCTCAATGGCATTGATCCAGAGGTTTGCATGCCCAACTTTAAAGCAATTTTTCAGGTGGAAATCAAGCCGCTCCTGGTAGGTGTTAATGAGAAAATCCTGAATCAACTTCCTTCCAACATGGATTGCTCTACTTTCAGGGATATGTAAGTATATGTTCTCCTCTCGGTTCTAAATGTTAATTAAAAGGTATTATTCAGATAATATATTTATCATATTACATTTTGAAAAAGTATTCCTCATAATGAGCAAAATATATTTTGAATAGTAAATAAATAAATACAATCTTTACTTTATTAACATATTTATAAAATTATATTGTTGTGGGGGCAGTCATAGTGTTAATTTTTAACTTTGTTTTATCATCTAGGAGGGAGCCTTTGACGCAGGTAAAAGATTCCATTTAGTTCTAGTGAAAGCAATGGCCCTGTTCACTAAACAATAAAGGAAACCTCATCTGTTTCCAAGATCCTGCCCCAGGTTACAAATATGGTTTAACCAATAAATCAAACATTACCTCATGGGCACTTAATTGCATATAAAAATAAATAAATTAAAGACTGTGGGCCATATTTAATTTGAAGCCTGCAACTCGATCACAGACAGCCGAATCTCTGCAAGTGAGTTGCGGGCTCCCGTTGGTCTCCGATTGTCATGCTATTCAATTGCTCAAGACTGCAAGTTATGGGCCCCAAGCAAAAAACGTAAACCATGTACTGGTTCGTAGCTGTTCAGGGTGGGAACATGATCAATTAAGCAAGCCCATAATATCCCATTTCGAATAAGCCAATAGAAAATGAGACTGTCATTATTAAGGCAGTAAAACATGGAGGTTGCATGTCAATCAATTAGGTTCGGGAGTCCGATATGCGATCAGACTCACAAATCCCAAAAATTAAGAATTATGAAAAAAAATACTAATACTGTTCTAGTCTATATGGGTGGCCTGATATGTATTAACTCATTGGTACCCGAGATCGATTTAACCCCAAAATTAAACATAAAAAATAAATCTAATTTCTTGCCGAATTGCGGGCTTGAGACTGTTGTACAATTAATTCTAATGTCTATCATCACTTTCCCCATTATTTACAGTGCAGAATTGATTTTTTATTTACATATACAGTGCTACGAATAGGTGTTTAACCCCCTTGTGGGTCCTTTCTAGCACTTATAGGATTTTCTCCTTCATGTACCGTTTACGGGTGTGAATACATTTGTGGGCTTGAGGAAAATGATCAATTGAATAGTGATTTGTGGTTTTAGCCTTCCGAAAGTGAAAAATCAAAGGCTTCTGGAGGCTGTAAGTTGTGAGTTTAACCATCGTCATTTTTTCAAGCCGTAACTCGGAAGTGGTTCCGAGCCGGCAAAAAGACGCTAATTGAATAGCAAAGTAGCTTGCAACCTCACTTACAGGCCTCCGGATCTCCCGAAACCTCAATTGAATGGGGGCCTATGTTTTCAGGAACCATTTTGTCCAATATGATGTCTTCTCCATTAATAGCGCATAGAGCACATGTAAGACCACAGCAACTCTTTAATCATGCTTAAGTATTATGTTTAATCAGCCTAGGTTGCCTATGTTTGCAGTTGTATCTGCTATGAGAATGGTTTGCCAAACCTATGTGATTGATTCGAAAGAAAGATATTTAAATAAAATTATAAAATTCTATTATTTTTAATGAGATTTCCTTATGTGTGGCAACATAACACTGCATATCAAACTTTGGACCAGTCGGACAATTCATTTTTTTTTAATGAGAAATATACTGCTTTGTACTGTATATACAAAGTAATAAGTTTTGAAAGTATCAATCACCATGCAATCACATATTGCTTATTTTATCCATTTTGATGATCTACAGATTTCTAGCTATGGATGATATCTATGAAAGTTTATCATCAGATAATCAGCTGGCTGTGTTAAATTATAGGATAAAATATTTAACTGCAGAAGTAAAAAAATCAGGTAAGATATTATCATTAATTAAACGATTATCGTGCATGCTTTACGCAGTTCATTTGTATAAAAAACTTACATATTTAACTGCTTGCTGAATAACATTATTATTATTAATAATAATAATAACAATAATATTAGTAATAATAATAACAAACTTTATTCATAAAAAGACAACATTTTACACAGAGCTATTTACAATTGGAAAATACATTATATACAGTCAGTCTGAGACACATAACAATGCAATAACTAATATTAATACAAAAGGAGAAGAGGAGATCAGTAACCAGTAACAGGTTGGAGGAGATGGCTTTGTGTCATACTGTAGATTAAATCAGCAGGTCAATTGATATCAGTAAGCAGTAGGTGTCAGAGAGCTATGGGTGATAGGGGAGAGTCGGACATAGCAAGGTATGGAATTTTACTGGGCAACTGTACAGGAGATGTCTTGTAAGTAAGAGTGGGAGGAGATCATTCAAGATGTGGATAGGAGCAGGTCTAGAGCAGACCAAATAGGTAGTTTGGGATGTATTTGGAGATGAGAGCAGAGATGTAGGATAGTGCAGATGCATTGAGGACATTTTATGTGAGAATCTAAATTTTGTATTTAATATGTAGGGTATGGGGTGCTAATGGAGAGACAGAGAGGTGCATTGGTGGATAAGTGGTAAGGGGATGAGTTTTGAGGTTGCATTCATGACTAAATAGGGATAGACAGTTGATGGGCAGGTTAGTAAGGATGGAGTTAAGGTGAGACAAGATGAGTGACTGTAATTGCATTTTTGTAGTATCTTGTTTAAGAAAGTGGCAAACACTCGACACGCTTTTTAAGTGAAATTGACAGGAGTTTGCTAGAGGCTGAATGTGTGGCTCAAGGAAAGAGTGCAGTCCAGTGTCACTTCAAAGAAGCCTGACAGATGGCTGAGCCTAATGACTGGGTTCTAAACAGTAAGGGAGATATTGGATGCGGGGGCTTTGGTAGAGGAAGCAAAAAGTAATGGCTCTATTTTTGAGATGTCGAGTTGTAAGTAACACGAGGGAAACCAGGAAGAGATTTTATGGAGACAGGTTGTGATTTTGCATCCAAGAACATCAGAGGGTATGATAGAGGATCCAGAGTTCTGTGAATGGAACTTTTAAGGATGAGTAAAACAGATATGGCACAAAATACTTAAATTTTATATAATTGCAAATGTAATTATTAAATATTTTACAAAATATTGTATGAACACGTTTTTGCCAACCAGATTACAATATCTCTAATTGTGTCCAGTATTTGACAATTCCAGCATTGTATTTCTGACCAATGCAAATTAAAGAGACCTTGGATTCTGTGAAAGGAAGTGTTAAGGATGAGTGAAAAAACAGATATGGCCCAAAATACTTTTAAATTATATAATTACAAATATAATTATAAAATATATGTTATGAACACTTTTTTGCTAGCCATATGCAATATCTCTAATTGTGTCGAGTACTTGACAATCCCAACTAAGTATTTCTGGCCAGTGTTAATTAAAGAGGAAATCATTTGATTTTGTTTCTCCTGAATTATACAAAAATTAGAGCAATTCCCAGGTGCTTAACACCAAACACTTTGTAAACTATATGAGGACAGGAAATATTTTATTGAGTTGAAAACATGCTGTTTTAGTATATACATAAGAGACACACTTAATTCTACCACATTAGAAACAAACCCTAAAAATAATAAGTTGCTATTTACCAAATATATATTTTTCTTAATATACATATACACATTAAAATCTAAAATATACATAGAAACAATTATTTTTGACTCCCTAAATTTATAGAAAAGCTCTAATAGAGTTATATTTTGTGTGATTTAAATTAATCTTAATATATATAAGGCCACTAGCAAGATTTTGGGGGCTAATTTTAGGAGAAATTATTTTAAGGATCATAGGGTTTGTTTCTGTTGTGATATAATTGGGTGTCCTGATATATATATATATATATATATATATAGGGACACTGTATATACAGTATATCAAGAGTGTAGCTTTCCAGATTAGAAAGTATTAAGGATCACTTAATACTTTCTAATCTGGAAAGCTACACTCTTGATATACTGTATATACAGTGTCCCTATATATATATATATATATATATATATCAGGACACCCAATTATATCACAACAGAAACAAACCCTATGATCCTTAAAATAATTTCTCCTAAAATTAGCCCCCAAAATCTTGCTAGTGGCCTTATATATATTAAGATTAATTTAAATCACACAAAATATAACTCTATTAGAGCTTTTCTATAAATTTAGGGAGTCAAAAATAATTGTTTCTATGTATATTTTAGATTTTAATGTGTATATGTATATTAAGAAAAATATATATTTGGTAAATAGCAACTTATTATTTTTTAACATTATTCATCCTATAAAGTAGATGCTTTTGTACAAATATTGCCAGTGTTCTATATTTAACATTTGTTTAAATAAGCATCTGCTACACAAGTATTAGTTTGGTGTTCCTCCAAAAGATTTTAATATAGATAAAATGGTTCAAATCACCCCTATAGGGGCAAACTCAATGACACTGGTATAACCTGATAGCTGTTTCTCCGCAAAGACGGCTTTGTTCAGATCACCCACATAAGGCAAGATTGGTATACCCTGACAGCCAAGTTTGCCTTTATGGGCGGATGGTTTGATTAAAATATTTTAGAGAAACAACAAACTATTTCTCATGTAGCAGATGCTTATTTAAATACATTTCAAATGTGGAATGCTGGCGATATATATACAAAAGAATTTGCTTTATAGGATGGATAATGTCAAAAAAAAGTTGCTATTTACCAAATATATTTTTTCCTTATATACATCTATATATAAAAATACAAAATATACATCGAAACAATTATTTTTGACTCCCTAGCTGGAAAGATAGGCTTTAATATAATTATATTTTGTATGATCTAAAGGAATCTAGGGCCACTAGCAAGCTTTTGGGGGTAGAGTGTAGGCTTCCAGTATCTATTGTGGTATAATTAGCTGTCCCTCTAAAGGAATCTTGATGTATATATATATATATATATATATATATATATATATATATATATATATATATATATATATATAAACAAAACAACAAAGTTGGAGGAGTTAAGTCAGCAAACAAACTAACCATAATAGGTTAGTTTTATGGCCATGATAACCCACTCTAAGAGCAGCCTCTTTAGATCACTTGTGCCCTTCACAGGTTGAAATATCCTGTAGTATATCAGTCTTGTCCCACTCACTAGAGTAATCCAGTCCTGAAATACCCTGAAGAGGAGAAACAGCAAATCCAAAACAACATTTCAGCCCTCATTGGGGTGTAGCTCAACTCCCTAAGGCACAGTGAGCAAGGGGTCCACGTATGGAGTCCCCTATTACAATTATGGAGACTAATCCCTAAGGGTAATTTGCATAAACAAAACAACAAAGGCAGTGGTGCTCAATCAGAGAACAAACTAACTTTAATAGGTTAGTTCTATGGACATGATAACCCACTCAGAGAGCAAACTCTTTTAGCCATGTGTGCCCTTCACAGGGAGAAATATCCTGCAGTATATCTGTCTGGTCCCACTAACTAGATATATGGGATACTAATAAGCTTTTGGGGCTGACACAAGTATTACTGATTAGGTGGTATCCTGTTAAGGATCATAGGGTAGATTTCTATGTTGGTAGAATTAAATGTTCCTCTTTATGTACATTATATTTTTAAACAGAGTCTGATCAATTCTCCTGAATTATAACATTTGAAAAGCTTTTCTGTGTTCTCTCTTTAAAATGAATGTCCCAGTACTGAATAAAGAACTTTAATAAAATACATTTTTATACATGTTTGATTAACTTGGTGATAATAGAAAGTGATAGAAAATATGATAAGATTACAGAGCTAAATCCTTCTCTCATGTTATTTTACAGGTGGTGCATGTATTTATGGAGTAAATAGTTCCACCTGGCTGCTGAACAGCTTTGGAGCATCCATTAGTTATCTCACATTTGCTGATATTGTCAGAATAAATCCCTTCTTCAATGGAGTACGTATTTGCTATTAGAAAATGAATGAGCATCAATGATTTGTAAATTATACTGGTGAATAGATACTGGGGATTTTCTATATAAATTATAGTGGTTAAATTATTGCGAATAGAATAAAAATGTGTAATCTTAGTTTTAATTTTTTAAATCCTTATAAGAAATACTGATGCACTGATACTGACAGTGAGTGATTTTTTTGCTTTTTTATTTCCCATGTCAAGTATGAAGCTTTAGACATTCTGACTATTAACCAAACACTGGACCTGATTCTTTATTCCAAAATTTTAATGGAGGAAACTAAATATTCTGAGACCCAAATTACAGCACTTACCACAAGTCTGAAGAGAAAAGGCTTTATAAACTTGCGTGAATTTCTGATCGAGTTCAGAAAAATGCTGTCTGAGGTGAGTATTGTTCTGAATATTAAAATATCAAAACAAGACAAATCTTATATTATGGTAACTATAATAACACCACATTGAGTTACATGTATCAAGGCGGAGACAAAAAAACTAGTTGGAGTTAAGTATTCCTATTTCCTGTGTGTTCTAAATTAGCAATTTTGTTTACCTCACTTGACAAATAGCTTCCATAGAAAAGAAGTGGAGGTATTTTGTGTTTTTACTCAGGGTTATGATAGCTTATTTGTGTTTTTTTCTGCAATATATATATATATATATATATATATATATATATATATATATATATTTACAGTAAATATGAAGAGGGAGGTAGCCGTGAATGTCCAGTAATCCAGTTGAATAATCAGAGTATTGCAGTGAATAGTGATACCTTTTTTATTGGACAAATGTATTCATAATAAAGCGACAAGCTTTCGAGAGATAATGCCTCTCTTTATCAAGTCAAAAAACAAACATATATATATATATATATATATATATAAATATATATTTGTGCTCGGGCCTCTCTCCTTAGTAGCACTGGCGTGCCGGGTGCAACGCCCTTGTAGGCCTGCTAAGAGGGCCATGGGCCGAATGAATTATGGAAAGAGGGAGGGATAGTGGGACGCTGGAAGCATGTGTACCTGAATGAGTAGGCGGGGCTTTATATCGGGTATATAGCATGTGTACCTGATTGAGTAGGCGGGGGTTTATATAGGGTAGGGGGAGAAAGGGACTTTCCCACAACCACCAGGTATTTAAACTGACCATTTCTGCTCCGGTCTCTCTCCTTAGTAGCCATGGTGTGCCGGGTGCTACGCCCTTATAGGCCTGCTAAAAGGGCCACAAATCAGTTGTAAATTAATAAATTCTGTAATGTTTAATGAATTGGAGATTGTGTACTTCCAACGCCCCATAGCCTGAATGATATACGTTGGTATAAGATTTCTGATGCTGATGAAGCTGCTCTTATGTGAAATGGATAACCTGAATATTAAATGTGTCAAGTCCCAATCTTATGACAACTGCACAAATGTAGTGGTACTGAGAGGCTGGCTTGAAATGTTTGTGTGGTGGTAAATAACTGAATGTGTTAATTGGACAGGTAAGGTCAAAAATAAAAAAGTAAGTGACCGGTATTGTGATTAAATCTGATAACATTTTCAGTACGGAAAATAGGTTGTGATGGTGAATTCTGAAGGCCAAAGGAACCCATAGAAAGCCAAAGTTGCTGCTGCTTCTAATTGTAAGTGAGATTTTTGGCCAAAAGGATCAGAAGCCAAAAAGGCAAAGATTCGAGAAAAAGATATCACCAGTAATGGGAGTCTGTGAATAACATGAGCCTGATTTTTTTTAAAAATCACCTTTAAGAAACTGTTGAACAGGTATAGACCAAAACAAAGTAAAATAAACTTTTAATCCTCTACTATGTCTCTCCTCAAATTCGATGACAAATAATGCAATGGCAAAAAATCAGAGGAGGCTAACTGGTCTCACCATAATAAACCTGTGGGCTGGTAAAGCAAGTAACTGAGGTTGTGATGTAGGACTCTGAATACTGACAACTCAATAGTTCAGCTCAATAACCGAAGTAGTCATTGCTGCTTTCATTCTTTGTAGCTGTTGGAACTGATCGGGTACCAAGCTAGCCTGCCCTGGGGTAGGCCTTTGAGCATCTTGAGCATCTACTGTAAGTCCCACTCCCACATTCTCTCACTCCTCCTTCTGCTAGCTGCTGGAGACATATCCCCTAACCCAGGTCCCTCCCTCATTTCTACCTGCTTTCAGCCACGCTCTACTCCAAGGGCATAAAACACCAGAAAAACACAGAACTTGATACCCATCACTTGTCACAAACCCTCCACTCTTCCTTTCTCCTGTGCTCTCTGGAACGCACGATCTATCTGTAATAAACTCATTTTCACTCACAACCTTTTTACTACCAACTCCCTCAATCTACTGGCTCTTACTGAAACCTGGCTCTCCTCTTCTGATACTGCCTCCCCTGCAGCACTCTCACATGGGGGTTTTCACCTCAGTCACACACCTAGACCTGGGAACAAACAAGGTGGTGGTGTGGGCGTATTACTTTCTTCTCGCTGTACGTTCCACCTCATACCCCCTGTCCCATCCCTCCAATTTTCGTCTTTTTAAGCTCATACTATCCGCCTCTTCTCTCCTATCTCTCTACGTGTTGCTGTAATCTATCGCCCCCCAGATACTCCGTCTCAATTTCTCGATCACTTTTCCGCCTGGCCCCCACACTTTCTTTCCTCCAATATTCCCACACTGATACTTGGCGACTTCAACATTGCCATTGACACCCCCACCTCCTCAGCAGCCGCCAAACTACTTGCACTCACCTCTTCCCTCGGCCTCTCACAACTTACAGATTCTTCAACTCACCATGCTGGACACTCTCTTGACCTTATTTTTACCAATATTACCCATACCTCCAACCTAGTCATCCACCCTCTCCCTCTATCTGACCATCACCTCCTTACCTTCAACCTCAACACATCTTCCTCCCATCACTCTTCTTTAACCCCAGCCACAATAACCCACAGAAACCTGCTAGAACTCAACCCTACCCAACTCTCCACTGTGCTCCAACCTCTTCTCAGCACTATCACAAACCTCAACTGCCCTGACACTGCCACCTCACACTACAACTCTACTCTCTCTTCCACCCTTGACACCCTTGCCCCCATAACTACACGCATACGCCCTCAATCTCATCCACAACCATGGCACACCACACACACACACGTTACATTCAGAAGTGCTCCCGCACTGCTGAACGGCTATGGAGGAAATCACGCTCCGCAGCAGATTTCCTTCACTACAAGTTTATGCTACGTTCCTACTCCTCTGCCCTCAACCTGGCCAAACAGCAGTACTTTACATCACTAATATCAACTCTGTCCTCTAACCCAAAACGTCTTTTTGCCACTTTCAATACTCTCCTCCGCCCACCACCTCCCCCCATCCCTTCCTGTCTCACGGCTGAAGACTTTGCCAACCATTTTACACATAAAATTAAATCTATCCACAATGAACTCTCCTCTCACCGTGGCTCACACACTTCACTCTCTCAACTAACTCAACCAACCAACAACACCCAATCTACCCCCCCCCCCGCTCCATTCCCACAGCCACTTTGGACTTCTTTACCCCTGCAACAGAAGATGAAGTCTCCATCCTAATATCATCCTCTCACCTCACCACCTGTCCCTCAGATCCTATTCCTTCGCAGCTCATCCCTCCCCTCTCTACTACACTAATTCCAGCTCTCACACATATCTTCAACCTTTCCCTTAACACTGGCACATTTCCATCATCTCTAAAACATGCCATAATTACACCCACTCTCAAGAAACCCTCATCCGATTCTGACGTTGCATCTAACTATCGCCCTATCTCTCTACTCCCCTTGGCTTCCAAACTGCTGGAGCAGCTCGTCTATAACCGCCTTACCAGTTTCATCTCCTCTAACTCTCTCCTGGACACTTTCCAATCCGGCTTTCGGCCCCAACACTCCACTGAGACAGCCCTCATAAAAGTCACCAATGACCTGCTCACCGCGAAGTCTAAAGGCCACTTTTCTATTTTGCTTCTCCTGGATCTCTCTGCCACCTTCGACACAGTTGACCATTCAATTCTACTCCATACTCTCTCCTCCCTCGGCATTCGAGACACTGCTCTCTTGTGGTTCTCATCATACCTACAAGAACGATCATTTAGCGTCTCCTTCTCCGGCACATCTTCTTCTCCTCACCCCCTGTCTATTGGCATACCCCAAGGATCAGTCCTAGGCCCCCTCCTCTTCTCCATCTACACATCCTCACTCGGCACCCTAATAAACTCTTTTGGGTTCCAGTACCATCTCTATGCAGATGACACCCAAATCTATCTCTCAGCACCAGATCTATCCCCCTCTCTTCTAGCACACGTCTCCGACTGCCTCTCTAGTATATCCTCTTGGATGACCGCCCACCATCTGAAACTCAACATGTCTAAGACTGAACTCCTAATCTTCCCACCCTCTACTACAGCTTCAATTCCTCACATCTCTCTCTCTGTCAACAACGCCATCATCACTCCCACCTCCCAAGCCCGTTGTCTCGGGGTTCTACTGGACCCTGCCCTCTCTTTCATCCCACACATACAGTCTCTAACCAAATCCTGCCTTTTCCATCTAAAAAACATATCCAAAATACGCCATTACCTTACACAAGACACTACTAAGATTCTAATACACTCTCTCATCATTTCTCGTCTTGACTATTGCAACTCGCTCCTTGTTGGCCTGCCCATCACTCGCCTCTCCCCACTTCAATCCATAATAAATGCCTCCGCCAGACTCATCTTCAGTACACATCGTTCAGTGTTGGCAGCTCCTCTTTGTCAATCACTTCACTGGCTTCCCTTAGCCTCCAGAATAAAGTTTAAAATCTTGACCCTAACTTATAAAGCCCTCAACAACAGCACACCCCCATACATCTCTGCTCTCATCTCCAAATACTCCCCCACACGCCCTCTTCGTTCTGCTAACGACCTTCTTCTTTCTACCACTCTTGTAACCTCCACTCACTCCCGCCTCCAGGACTTTTCTCGCGCTGCCCCTATTCTCTGGAACTCCCTGCCTCCCTTCACCAGACTATCCTCCTGCCTTAAATCCTTCAAAACATCAATAAAAACGCACCTCTTTAAAGAAGCCTATAACCTTCCTCCCTAACATGCTCAGCACTATTCTCTCCCTACTGTACCACATAAAACTTTAACCTTTAGATTGTAAGTCCGCGAGTTTCAATCCTGCGCAGTGCTTTAGGGAAAGCGCTATGGACACCGGATTCCAAGCTCAAAGACAGGGCCACCCACTCTTTGCAATGTATGTATCTTTAACTTGTCATTGCCTGTAACTTAACTTATGTATAGAGCTACGGAATATGTTGGCGCGTTACAAATAAACGATAATAATAATAATAAAATAATCTTGCAATAATCTAAACTGTTCCATTTTCTCTCTGTTGCTGGAAAAGGAATGCCGCAAATATACAATTCCTAATCAGGCCAATGGACTGAATTGGCCATAAAACCTACAGGTTGAGAGTTATGTATAAGTAAATAACTGACATTGTAAATAGGTGAAGAATGGCCCACAATAGGCAGAAAGAATAAGATTTGTGAGTTTGAGAATACAATTATAGATGGGAGCGACTGAATTAGCGTTGTGATGCCCACGATAGGCCGTGATACATAGCGTATACTAGAATATGATTACTAGTGTTTGTGATGAAAAGTAATGGCTTAATGCCACACATGTAATTGTGCCTAATAACTTGTTCATGATGCTGAGTAGGTAAATCAAAATTACTTATGTTTAACATACGAGAAGGCTTATAATAGTTTCATTATAAGAAGGTAAACATGAGGCTGAAATTTCTATGGCGTGAATCCCTTGATGGGCTTAAAATGTTAATAGAGCGTAACATTCCATATGTAGGCAAGATAAAAAGTGAAACAATATGACCTAAAATATGGCAATTGGGACTGAATAACTAACTAAATGAACTGAGAATGAATGAAAAATGGTAAAGATATTTAGAGGGAAGGGTAGTGAGGCCCTCGATAGGCATATAATGATCGATTTTGGTTGAAAATTAGATGAACGGTTTTGATTGTTTCTATGGTGCCCTTGATTAGACTTAAGAATACGTTTGTAAAGGATACTAAATCCCTCGATGGGCTACTAGTAAGAAAGTGAAAATATGTTATTTATAGATTGAAGTCCTCAATAGGCTAAAATTGGTGTTGACACTTGAATGGCTAAGGAGTTGTGCAAAGCTAATTGTGAGAGCGTCATGCAATACTTATTAGGAACGTGAAGCCCTTGATGGGTTGTAAGTAATTGATTACAATTGTGAAGGCTCATACTGACTCAACTGAATTTAATCAAGTGAATCCCTGTGCCAAATCTTAAATATAAAGGATATCATTTACATGATAACAAACAATATGCCCCCTGACATTAACATAGAACGTAGTTGGTAACAGATAGAGAAATCATCTAGAAATTACCAATCTTAACCTGAAGTACTTACCTAAATGTCTTGCACTGTAAATTCCTATAAAGAGATTTAATAGTAGTAGTTAATTGTAGTAGTTGTAGTACAATAGTTTTTTTAGTATAAATATGAAGTGGATGAACAAAATTAATACATTCTGATAAATGACAGATGCGGGGCCGCAAGGACCGGCCGCAAGCTATTTGCCTATTCTATTCCCTTAAGGCTGGGGACTCCGGCAGGCTTGCAGCCAGCGCCTTGTTATCCCTTGCGCCGCTCGCGCCGGAGGAAAGCCTTTGATCTTAAATGGCCGCAGCTTACTTGCAGCAAAAAGGTCCCGCAGGCACACAATTAAGCACATAATAAAGCTATAATAAAGCCATCCTGCACTCTGAGAAGACTATAAAGTGATTGTAGGTGTTAGCATTCATAGCACAACATTCCCCTACACTCAAATCCTTAAATAATTTTTATTTTAATTTATGTCAAATATCCGTGGAAAAAGTTCAGAGGGCTTGGAGCACCTCAGACCCACCCACTCTGCAGCCGGAAAATAAACAGTTAATGAAATCTCGGATTTGGACTGATGTGCAAGCTTGAGACGGGGTTGCTATTAATCCTCATGTCCCCCATTATGATCCCTAGCATTTACAGAGCTTTACAGTGCAGTCTTGAATTTATATTTGCTTTTAAAGATTTCTGAGCTTACGGCCAGTTGCAAGATATGCTGCTGGCCGTAAGGGGATATCCTTGCGGCACCGTCTATTTGAATTGCAAGGTAACGGGAGCACCGCAAAGAATCGCAGCTTTGCGGCCGATTTACGGCAGATAATAGAATGAGGCCCAGAGAATGTAACTGGTGAACGATAGACTACAATAGGCAGAAGAATAAGAAACTAAAGATGAGTATGATAGAATTAGCTTTGTGAAGCCTTCGATAGGCAGTAGTATAGCATGTACTTGAGAATAAAAACTAGTGTTCATAAAGAGAAGTGTTGGCTTAAAGCCATACATGCAATAACACCTAATGGGTTGGTGATGATAATGAGAAGGCAATATAAATAAGAAACATTTTTAACTTGCTAGAAACTCTCGATGGGCTCTGCGTAAGGGATTGTTTATGATGAGGTGAGATAGACTTGATGCCCTCGATGAGCTGGGAATATCGATTGTAGTTGAAAATGAGTTAAATACAGTTTAATTAAACTTGTGATGCCCTTGATTGGGCTGAGGATGCGGCAGTTTGTAACAAACCCCTTCAATGGGCTATTAATAATAAAGTAACAGTAAGAAGTGAAAAATATATAAAAAGTTGTGAAAGAAGACCTCAATGGTCAAAGAATGGTGAAGATACTTGACTAGCTAAGATATTTGTGAAAACGTCATGCAAATAAATGTGAGGATGGTGATGCCCTTGATGGGCTGAAGAGAAGATTTATTTGTATATATTTGTTATACTGATTCAATTGGACCAAAGGTTTTTGGGATAACTTAAACTTTTTTTATTTTATTTTAAATTTATTTATGCAATACGATGTGCACAGTGACATAATGAGAACATAAATAGTAACAGAGATAGTAATCATTTATAATTTAACGTTGTAACCTGAAATACTGACCATTAACTCTTGCACTGTAAATTTCTACAAAGCAATTCATATAAGCCAAGACTAAATGAATTAGAACAGACCTTAATAATAACCTCATAATAAATAACATGTAACAACCTCTGAAAATACGGCATATCACATATATAGTTGTGAGCATACGAGCCGTTGCTCACACTTGCAGGCTCGCGCAGCGAGCCCACAAGAACTGCGTCCCTCGCAAAGCAAGGGACGCAGTTCCCCGCAAATGCGGACCCTCACGAAGCGCATTTTTCGATGGTGGAGTGTTCCAACGTCGGTTGTGTTTGTCCGCAAATGCAGACCCTCGCTTCGTGAGGGTCCGCATTTTTCGGTGGTGGAGTGTTCCAACGTCGGCTGTGTTTGTCCACAAATGCGGCCCCTCGCTAAGCGGAACTCTTACCAGAATTTAACTCTCACCAGAATTTACACGTTAACAAGTACCCTTTTATTTGGGTTCTTTCATAATTGGCTAAATGTGCCACTATTTATCCTATTGTCATTTTGGGGCTGCTATATGTTGCCCCATTGTTACACATATTTTTTCTGCCACTATTAGAGTTCTTTAAATGGGGGTTTTTGTCCTGATTTATACTTACAGTACTTATCCTTTTTATACATATACACTTTTTTGCTTCTTTTCTTGCATTTAACATGCTGTAATATTGCTTATGGTCGCCGTAGCAACCGCTGCCTATTCAAACCTCACCCCAACGCCATTCTCTTGTTTGCCCTTTGAGAAAGACGTCCTATGTGACGTCGAAACGTGTCAGGCGGAAGCGTCCATGTGGTCCACAGTGGCACGCAGATATACGCTGGTAGCGTTGTCTTGTACTATTCGCACTCCTCCAGAATAAGTTTTAGATAGTTCTATCCCACACCAATCCATGAATTCTGGTCCAAATGAAAGCGTTTTCCCCCTATATGTATTCAATTTAGCACTGCACTTATGAATCTTTATGTGAAATATTTATTAAAGTGAAAGTGCAAAATACTTGTTTGTATGGCCCTAACAGTAGCCAACAACAAAAACTAAACGTGCTGAATACTTTTCTGGCCCTGATAGGAAAACTTATAAGAACTATATTATATATGGGCTAGTGAATATCTTATATTTACTATTGTAGACCAATGGAAGTGATGGGATTTACAAAGAACAATTAGTAACTTTTCTGTTTCTTGGATTTGCTATGGTCATTTGGAGTGCTTTACTAGAACAGTATTAAGCTACCAGTATACACTTATTAAAGTGAATTCTAAATCATTGAGATATTATTTATCCTATATAAATTGGGCCCTCTTTTAGGCCTCATGGAAGGCTTGTTTTTAATATATCCTTCCTTCCCTGGTTTTTAATATTTTAAATCGTCGTTGTGAGGTATAAGTACCTATTAAATGAAACACTGTATATATATTTACTTTATTCCCAACATTACCTTTTATATATTTACATATACTAAATACAAAACGAGAATGGATACAATGAGGCTCAATACATAGGGACTAGATTGGTCAAAGGGGGAAAAGTTTAAAATACCGTAAGTTTAATATATCTCATAAAAAATATAAATAACGCCAAAAACCAATAAAAGCCACAATGGGGAATAATCACCTCTTGTAAGAAAATATTGCATTGCTTTAATTCCTAAATGGTGAGGAATACTACTGTAAAGCTGTTCCACCTCTATACTGGCCAGTATAGACGTGGTTGGTACAGTAAGATTGTCTAGTTGTTTGAGGATCGCTGTAGTGTCTTTGATGTAAGAGGGTAAACAGCTCACCATAGGTTGGAGATTTTTGTCCACCAGTTTGCTGATCCTCTCCATGAGGTTACTCCTACCGGAGACTATAGGTGGTAACTGGTATCAGGAGGCCTCTAGGGATAATCTTATGTTTAATATACTTTTCTAAGCTTGAAATTTCCCAAATAGTTCTTATTTCATGTCGTATAGACCTAGATGTCTCTCGGAGCAAACTGTTTAGATCGTTAGCCAGTTTGACCCAATGTTCAGTATCATGGTGAAAAGTAGCAGCTGCTTCCTCTTGTAATTTGTTGACATTCCACAGTTTGTGGAATATACAAACATATACACCGGGATTCATCTAGGCTTTATCTAGTTGTTGTATGTAAATGGCTATATATTTCTAATGTCATTTTATTTAAATATGATTATGTACTGCTATCACAGGTTTAAAACACATGATAATGAATATCAGTTAGTGGTTAATAAGAAGCAAGGTTGGTGTTATTAAATTCTAAGAATACACGTAACATGTAGTCCATTTTCTGCCGTTGTCAACATTACATTTTGTATATTTTTGTATATTTTCTTGTTCTTGGAAACAAGCACTAGTACATTTGATTTTAAGCTCAAAAACAGGGCCCTTCATTCTTTATTAGGTGTTAATTGTGTTTTTGCCATGTACTTTACCCCGGTACATCTACAGAATATGATTGTATGTTCAAATAAAGATAATAATAATATCATCAGCAATGCTTTGGTAAATTCTCACAATATGAAACAAAGTCATGTTGAAAAAAAATAACAAACGTCTCTAAATGCAGTAAACAGTTGACCTATAGGAAATAATTCAAAGAAGCCTAATGGGCAGTTTATTTATACAGTAATCAATCCAATAAATAACTGGACGTATATTGTATGTATGTATTTATGTGGGTCGCATATATTAACGTCCCATTTTATTTCTTCTGTAGTATAATATAGAAATTATAAAAAATACTCATCTTCGCTGTTTAATGCTGGAAAGCATTTTGGAAATGTTGAACAGTCAATTCTCACTTCTCTCAACTGATGATTGGTTTGCCTGGTTCAATGAGTATCTGCCCATCTTCCTGCCATGCATCACCAGAGATCAACTCAACTTACTGTCTGTTACCGGGAATCCAAGTTGCCCCATTTTTCAAGTAATGTAAGTAAAGATATTAATTGAGGATAAGGATCCCAAAGACATTCATGTCGGCTCATTTGTTATTCTTTCAAATGGTCAAATTAACTTTCTGTTTTACTACCATTAACCAATAGGGTACCTTTTAGTTTGCTCAATGTATTAAGCTGCTTGGTGTTAGTCGTTTTGAGTACAGTATCTGGTGCTATTTGTTTGCAAGATCTAAATGTCCATTGTTAATCTTTGCTTATCTTTTACTCAGTGTTAAAGGTCTTGATATCGCTTTTGACCATATGGATCAAAATACCAAAGTAAGAGTAGTTAACTGGATTTGTGACTTCCTTCAGGCAAAAAGTAAGTGATTTTTTTTCTTCTCCGTGTGTATGTCTATTGCTGTTTAGGTAAATGGAAATCAAATTCATATGTGGAGCCTCTGAAATTGAAAATAGTTTTCCACATTTGTGACAATAAACCTTTCATACAATGTATTATTGTTTCTTCTTCCAAGAATGTGACAGCTCTGAGTGGCTAAAAGATAACTATCAGAGATTTGCGAAAGTTGCTGATGTTTCTACACTAACTGACATCAATCCTGGCTTTAATCCGGTAACAGCATCTATGATATTTTTGATAAATCAGAAATTCTGTATCTTATTAATTATTGAGATAAAATTACAATATTTCATGAGACAGTTAGGCTAATTTTTAATTATCATTTCCTATACAATATAGGTTATAATTTGTCTCATATACTAAAATTCCTAGCAATGAATTGTGCAAGCTGGTTGTTACAACATGTTGGATGATATGAAGATACTAATTGTTTGTCTCTTTTTTCCTACATTGCAGTTTGATTCACTGAATCAGTTCGACATAGCCCAACTTGGCCAAATTGCCGTGGTCACACAGAAAGGTCAAACTAGCGTTACCGCTACAGAAGAGATTTTTGATGTGCTTTTGAATATATCAAATGAAAAGAACATTTCTAACCTTGGAGTGTTCTGGGATGCATTGAAAGCAGCCTATGAAAAAGTAATAATAATGTGCCTCATGTGGTGTAGCAACATTTATTATGAACTAGTACAAAAAACATGACTTGAGTTGCAATTTCACTGTTTCTTGGAAATCTTTCTCTCCACAAGTTCCATATAAATATATCCATGACTGGAAAGGTATAGGAACCAACTTTCAACACTGTTTCTTCCACCAGTGCCACAGAAAACACTAGTGGTAGTGGAAAGGCAAAAAAATAATACAATTCCACTTAAAAATAGAAAAATGCATCTACATCTAACTGAGTGCAAACACCCATTATTATAAACAACACACATCTTAAATATAGCAATGATATTATAGAAATAACTGCATATTCTAACGTAATGAAAGCCACTGAAGAATATTACAAATACAACCCTTTGACAGGCTAAAAGATATTGAAAGATTTAGAATAGGAGATGAATAAAGTCTTTTATAGTGGTAATTCAATATTGGAAGATCAGTCACCAGTCTTATTGAGTTATTTATTTCCGTTCCTTCTCTAGTTATCCAACATAACCCTGTATGCCATTTTTCTTAAAATATATATCCAAACCATAACCAGTAAAGATATCTATTAAATCTGCTCTAACCACCTATCTTGGATTTCCCCCAACTAACGTATAACATAGTGGTCTTGATGGACCCCTATGGCATCAAATATTGTCCCATTCCCCAGAGGTTCCTACGGTCCCCAATGGTAATTTAAAGTATAACCTTGTGGTCCTCTATAGACCCCATGGTATCTGAATTTTACCTAATGTTACCTAATATTAGTTTGACTTCTGCATTTTCTAAAATTATTTCTAAGCAGATCCTGATAGGATGGGTTACTTGTAGTAAGTAACAAGTCATATGCCTTTGTATTTTTCTCTACTCAAGGAAACAAAAGTAAACTTCACAGACAAAGTGAAATACGCCATGCTGTCTCTTACAGCTAATGAGCTGGAAAAATATTATACCAGCTTTGACCAAAAGGATTTCTCCATCTGGTTTCAAAAAAGGCTGGATGTTACTTTGGACGCCATCACTTATTCTATCCTAGAAGCTATTCCATTAACTATATCCTGCTTATCTTATAAAATCCTGTAAGTACCACCATGTAGATTCAAAAAATGCATAGTATTATGCACTAAATAACAAATATATTCCTCTATATTTCACAGTAGTAAATATTTCCCTGTGATGGTAGCACCAGGAAGAACTTTCTCAATGTAAATACATCTGCAAAATCTATATTCACTGTATGTATTTAGATGCTTTATTATGTTAAGCACAGCCAACAAAAATACACTTCCTAAATACTTTGTGTGCCTATCACAGTGTACTTTAAGAGTTGGACCAAATTGGTAAGAGCTCTTTGGTGAGAACGAGCTACGACAGAGAGTTTTCAGGCACACGCTCCTCAAAAGTATATGTCATTTTTTTGGTTCCTTAATACGTTTGTTATACATTTTTACAGTGTTCAAGCTCTTGCTGGCAAATATCAAGTCACCCCTGAAGCAAATCGTAATGATGTGTTAAGATTCTTAAACAGCTACCATGAACAAGAGAAAGAGGGTATGTTTCAATGATTTTGATTAGAAAATAGCATTGCTATCTAGATAAAATGTTAGTTGAATTACTTTAATATACTCTTCAAAGAGATAAAATAAGCTTTATAGTGTAGTATGACTGAAACATCGCTCATAGCTCCTCATAATGAATGCATACCATATCAATTAAATTATCTTCTTTATTTCTTTTACATTTTAGACAAACAATGTGCAAATATTTATTCCTCAGCAGTCTGGATAGCGACATACTATGGAGACTCTTATTTTAAAATGTTACCTTATGAGCAACTGATTAGTTACTATCCAGAGTTTAACGCCGTAAGTATTTTGTTTTATTCATAAACTATAGAAACATTATGGGAGATTTGTAGAGCTCTTTTTTTCCTTATCAGAATTCAACGAAAGCCATCTTTATTTTGAAAGTAATATTGTATATTAGTTGATCTTCCATAAAACGGTCCTACTGAATACAATGTCTTACTTTTTAAATCCCCTTAAATCTTTGGAAGGTATTTCGATTTAAAAGTTCATGCTATGGAAGACAAGATGGGGAGGATTGTTCTTATTGCAAGGAAATTGCAACAAAGGAAGGGGTTATTGTCTATGGGCCTATTTCAAATGCGATTCGGCCAGTTGAAAATGGCTCTATATAAGCACATAGCATATTTTTTTTACAGAATGTTTAATTAGTGAACTTCCATCCAAAAGCAAGGTCTTCACTAACAAAAAACTTCTGTAAAAAATATGCTCTGTGCTTATATAGAGCCGTATTCAATTGGCCAAATCGGACATTTGAATGAGGCCCTTAGTCTGCAGTGGTCTGTAAAGTTAAATGGAGTGTGGTTTCCATGTGTTGGTAAAACAAGACTCTACATTATAGTAAAGTTGTTTCAAAAGACAACTCTCTGGACAACAAATGTTTTCTTCTTATTCTTTAGTATGAAGAGGGAGTGCTTTACAACATGTCTGACACTCAGATTGGAGATATGATTGTACAGTCGGAAACCCTGGAAAATAATGTCTACTGCACCAAGCTCTTTGATTACCTGGAAACAATTGATGTGACTAATGCAGATGCCATCATGGAGCAGTTAACACAGTCAGCAATAAAGGTGTGTATTTTTTTGACAACAGTGTTAACAGTAAAATAAAGGGCAATAATGCAGAAACAGTATACTGCAATATAATGCACAGTTGTACAGGATTCCTTATGTCAAATTCTGCTTTCACCTTTAGAGTAACAAAATCATTACAAATGCTAAAGTGGCAACGTGTATTCTGGAAAGCTATATGAAAATTGTGAGTGCCCACATTGAAAGATACACCGAGGTGCAACTGGCCGAGCTACTCCAAAAGAAGATCACCCTGTTGATTAAATTCATTACCCCACAAGAACTGAATCTCATTCCCATCAACAGCTGCAGCTCTCTGACCATTCTGTAAGTTATAGTTACATAGGCGGCACAGACATTTTTTGGACAAATGCTTAAACTGAAATTTAATTTCCTTAGTATTATCAGCAAAGTGTCAGTAGATAACAATATATGATAACTATTACTCAGTAATCTGTTATTGCAAGCATTATAATTGTTTGCTTTATCATAGTGTGACTCCGCTGAACAATATATTTAAGGACCTGTCTACGGAAGTTCGGAAAATAATCTCTAATTGGATCCTCTGCATTCTGAAGCAGCCCCAGCTCAATGGTAAAGTAAAGCATGTTCCCTCATTATTTTAAATCAGCAGTCCTCATGCCTCTGCTTAAGAAACAGTCACATGAATCCTTCTAGTCCTACTAGCTTCCAACCCATCACTCTATTTCTTGCCTTCTCCAAAATGCTGAATGGTCTTGCCCACTCGTTCCTAACTGACTATTTACCTTCCAATTTACTATAGGCCACACTTTGGTCTAGCATCTTTCCCTTACATTCCACTGAGACTGCAATCCTTTCTTGTGCAGAGGCACTTTCATGCATATCCTGCTGGATTTCCTTTGCTCCTAATCTTCATAAATATGCTAGCAGCATTTGACATAGTAGTTCATCCAAACTTCCTTTCAACTATTGTCAACATCTACATTGTCTGCAATCCTCTTGGATTGTTTCACTCTTGACTAATTGGTTGCACAGCAACACAGCAATGGTGCCATTGAAGAACTCAACCTCTCTCATATGCCCATTGACATTCTTCAGAAATCTTTTCTCTGACCCCCAAGTGGATGACATCTCACTTTCTTCCCCATCATCCCCATCCCAACACTTTTTGTCATACCCTCCCCTATACTGTAAATCCTTAATATCAAATTTGATCACATCCTCTCACCAATTATATACCCCTAATCCCTAGCAATTACAAATATGTATAATATTTGCAAAACAATCTCTATTTCACAAAATGCTGTAACTTTCTGTCACTTACTCCTCATTAAGATTCCAGCCCAAACTCTTGACTACATGGAAGTGCTCTTTCCCACATTCCCTAATTCCTCCCATGTGCCATGGTGCTCTCTGTGATCTAGTACCTTCTTAACACACACAGACATTATCACCCAGTGACCTATTCCTATACTTTTCAACCGTTTTCTCTGGAATAAACTCTCACCTCTCCAAGCCTGAACACATTTCTCAGCTCTGCGAAGATCCAGTTCCTCTGATACAATGTAAATCCGTTCACCTCACTTCTCCTGATACTCTGCCTGATACCCTACACCTTTGACCATAATGTTGCCTCTGGCCCATTGCAACATTTCAACAAGTTTAAATTTAGCTTTATGCTCAGCCTACTATACTTGTTAGGAAAACATGCTCATTTATAATTCAAGACAATGATTTACATCTTCTAACTATTTAAAAAGTCTTAAAGGATTGGTGAAGTTCAAGAAAAAATACACTTTTTTGTCAAGTGTGTACTAAACTAATAATATTAGCAGCTGTGTAAGCCATGGATATAAACTAATTTCGGGAAAAATTTGATTATTTGAAGATTCTGTTTATGAGAATGGAAATCCATTGGTATTTTGTTTTATATCACACCTTGAAAGCTGGATGGCCGACTGGCCTGTTTGTAGTTATTAGTTGAAGGACGTGTGTAAGAAAGAAACAGGCCAGAATCTAGAGCCTTTGTTTGACAACTGGATACAACTGAAACTGACACCACTCTCCTTCCCACTCACTGTCCCAGAAGCAGACACCTTGCATCATTCAATGCAAACAGCTCTTCAGGAATGTAAATACCCCTCCCTCATACACACAGCTTCCACCAATGGACCATAGATCCATCCAGGGTCCTGCAGATGCATCAAAATTTATTTTTACTAATAAAAACTAGCTGTGTAACTTTTTTCATGCTTAATTATAGTCATGGTTAGACTTAATGCTTTTAAACATTTTTTTTTTCACTGCTCTGAAAAAAGGGATTTTCTGCATTAACAAATCTGATTGGGTTTTCATGGAGAACTGCAAATAGTTAAATTCAAATGTTTAATTCAGAAATACGATATTATAGCAATGTTTGCATTTTGTAACTTTTATATATGAGAGACCACAAAACATTTTTTATTTAGAGAAGGCACACCATTTAAACACATATGTCAGGACTGATGGGTCCTGTTCTTTCTGTGGTTTAGCTTTTTCATATCCTATAGGCCAAATTCCATAAACACTAACAGATGACTTGTCTAACTAGTTTCTGGATCCTGGTGCTGACTATGACCAGAGAATATACATTATTACCTCCTATAGTATCACTGCAATCCTTTTTAAATAATCTCTCCAATAAACCATCCGTGCCCATGATGCAACTGGCATGTGGACTAACAGTTACTGTGTTATAGTGGTACCATAATCCCTATGCCATAGACCATCCAGGTGTCCAAACATACCAGAAAGATCAGGAAATGAGTTGTCCATGTCTTTCTGGTGGTCAGAGATTGTCAAGGATATTGTGTGTGCTAAATGCCCACAAATTAAGACACTCAGGCAAAAACTTGCAGGTCTTTGTCAGCCTTTACCCATTCCAGACAGAATATGGAAACCTCTCTCCATGGAATTTTTATTGACTTTGGGAATAACTAAAAAAATGTCACCTGGAACCCATGAAGAATTGCCCAGTGCTTCATAGATGGCAGATCTGTTCATCAACAAGGTGTTCAGATACAATTATGTTCTTACTAATTTTGTGTTGAATGGAGATACTCAGTTTATGGTGAAGTTCTCTAGAGCCTTTGCATGGATTGGGCATCCACTTGAATTTCTCACATGCTTACCCTCCACAGAATAATGGCCAAACTGAACAAAAGAATGACTTAATATTTTGTTGCAGTTCCTCTCAACAACAGAATCAGTGATCAGCCTGGTTACTTCTGTCTGAGTTTGCCATTAACAGCATGGGACAGTATTTCAAAAATATTTCACAATATGGGTTTATAGACACCATTCAACAAAACCTAGTATCAATGATGTTGCTTGGGGCACTAGCAGCAGATTAACAATTTCAAGATAAGTCCTTTGTATCGAAAACAGTGACTGACTCCATCACTTAGGCTAACTCTAGCAAAAAAAAGGCAGCAGGCAACAAATGCGGATTCTTGGTTACATAGCTTGACGTCATGTCTGGTTATCCAACAAATACCTTCATTGCCACCAACCAAATTGATATTATCAGTCATACTTAAAGTAATTTTGCAAACTAATCAAGTTATATAATGTCTTGATTTTCCAGCATCATTGGCAGTCTCTATTGTCTTACAGATATGATGCATGCTATGACAGACATAAAATGGCATGAGCTGCTGACTGTAGTGCCACAAACAAGTACTCTGACTATATGGGTGTTCTCACTGATACATTCAAAGATACTGCTTGGTGTTTGATATTTGTTTGATGTTTGTTTTTTCACTTGTTTTTTCAAGATTATTTTGTTTACTGACAGCACCTCTGCTTTTTGGATTAACCTTTGTGACACCAGGCCCTGACCTTCTGACTTTACTTTGACCCTGATACCAGCCACCAGCTGGATTAAACTAGGATATTTTTTGCCTATGTTCTACGAGTGCACTTTTTGATATCAATGACCAATAGTTACATATACTTTCCAAAAATGCAAACTTACAGTCAAGGATATTAATGTACTAATGCCTTGCATTTATGTCATGATGTACAGAATCTACAATGAAAACCCCAATGACAATATTGATTCAAATAAATAAGGTTTATCCTGTCTCTATTTTAGGTTGCCACATAAACAATCAGCCACAGTCAGAGTGGATTCAATCCACATGGCTAGATTTCTTTCAGTATGCAGAGTATTTGGATGTAATATCTGTATATCCCACTTTTAATATAGTAAGTATCTTAATATATTTTATTTGAGTTATAACAAATAATTTGAGTGGTAGGTTCATTTGCCAGATACATATATCTTGTCTGAGAAATAATCTCTATTGTCTATTCCACAGCTTACAAGCCTGACCCAGGCTAGCATCTCCCAGAAAGCTTATTACCTTGCAAGCACAAGTGCCTTAAACAATGTCTCAGTAGTGACAACATTGCTTGAGAGCCTGAAGGAGGATGATTCAACCATCCCCATCGCCACGGTTAACTTATTTTTGCAAGAATTCAACACTGCTTTCAAAAAAGTAAGAAGAACATTTTTTACTGTGTATCATTTTCTATTTCTACATATAAACAAATAGTATTTATGGGGTATATTTGTCATTTTCTTGCATACCATTTCTTGCTAACTACATATATGCACTAATTCTACCAACGTGATTTCCACATCTTGACTTACCAATGTATAGCATCTTCCCTTTTGCTAAAGACGATTAGTGAACCTGTTTTTCTTTTTGCAGCAAGTTAACAAGATCATTTCAACTGAAGTGATGGGGAAAGTTATGACATTCCTATTTCCCTACTACATTGTGGAGATCCAGCAAATGTGGAGATCCATTGTGGAGATCCAGCAGGATGACGCCCTTGCAAGTTTCCAAGTCATCTTTCAACACTTCCTTCCTGGCATCACAGCTGAGGTTCTAACACTTATCCCTTTGGATATAAGCTGCTCCCAATATTTTTACATGTGAGTAAAACAAGAGTTGTTTTTTTTATAAAATGCACAACTAACAAAAGTAATGCATATTTAAAATATTTCTATATTTGTGATATTGTCCAAGGTATTTATAATGTAGTCTATTATTTTTATTGTCTATCGTAATAATGACAGATGTGGAACATTGGTGCAACTATAATAATTCTTACTCATTTCATCCAACTGATCAGATACCATAACATATTGATAGACAAAATCAAAAAATAAAAGGGGATTTACAAGGCAAAATGCTAATGAATAAGATTTTATTTTAAAGAAGCATGTATTGGAATGCATATACTGTAGAAAAATATGGATTGTATGGGCTTGCAATTAAATTTACATGTACTCCTTTTCAGATTCTCAGCTTTCAACACTGTATTTGATTTGTTGTCTGAGGAGATCAGACAGGCCGTGAGTGATACCATTGTAAGCTATCTGAACTTCCATGTAAGCAGTACAGCACAAGGTGATTGTCTTAGACTGTATCCAATTCATGTTGCTTTGAAGTAGATTTGAAGGCATATCTAAGTTTCCTGGATTATGAATGCATCTGATAGAGGAGAAACAGTAGTGCATGTAAATATTGTTTTTGCATGAAAAAATACCAAAATAAACATTTACAAACTCACTCTGATGTTTGATAAATCTTTTCAGTTTGCAAGCTGCAGCTTTTGTTAGTTGACACCCCTGAAAATCTCTGCTAAGATTAGCATAAAATGCATTATTTGTTTTGGCCAATCAGGAGAAAGCAAAAGTTAACTGAAATATTTATATTACACTCTGGGGTTCATGTGTTGCAAAGCAGCCTGGGATATGTAGTTTCTCTTTCTCTCTCTCTAACTTTGTCCTCTGATTGCTTTGAGCTCAGACCCCACCCAACCATGTGATTCCCTCCAGCAGCAGTTACTTCCTGTGGTTTCTACCAGAAAGGTCAAACTCTGTACCTGGCTGCCTTTTTCCTTTGTATACTTGGTTATGTGAGCTTTCTGTGGGTGTGCAAAGTTGGATTTTACTATTCTGCATTTAACTTTGTAAGTACACTGAACTTTTTTTATATAACACATATTTTTCTGATAAACACTGCCTGTTTCTTACCAAACATTTGAAACCCAGGAAACATATATATCTTTAAGTTTTCTTGCTCAATGTCATTATGTCATTACATACATTAGGCTGTGACAATATTTTAGAAAGTTTAAAAATAAACATCTTTTGTTATTTTTTTAGCAATGGTATGCAGTAATTTATACAACAATACTGAGACCTATCTGACCAACATTTTCTTCAAATTTGTCAAGTATGCAAACCTCTCTGACATAAGCTATTTCTACACAAACTTCAACATGGTAAGTGTAAGATTAAGTATTGGGTCTTGTTCTATTAACCACAAAAACTCCATCACACAAATAAATTAATTAATTAGCAAATTCTTTAAAAAAAAGATTGTATTCTTTGTCATGTGATGTGATAGTAGACTGGTAATTGTAAATTATTTTGAAATACATTAAATACCCCCTTAAAATATCAATATGGAGTTTAACTCTTTCACACAGTAAACTGTGACATATAAATTAAAAAAAAGCGTTCTTTTAGTTTAATAGTTAAATTGTTTTTGATATTAAACATAATAGTACATAGATGTTTTAGTTCTCAAAGACCAAAGATAATCAAATGCAAAAAGAGTTTCACCTAAACACTAGTTCCTTGTATATTAAAAAGTACACTTACAGGAGTCCAAATATATGTGGAATAGTTTTAGCACTTGCCTTTTATTGCTAGAAGCCCTCTTTATATTAGGTGATGAACACAGAACATAAATGTAATTGTCCCAGCTTAGAATTTGGCTGCAGTCTAATTGGCTGTTGAGATTGTATTTGCAATTTGACCCAATCAGCTCACAGAGCTCAGTGTCAGTGAAAAAAATAATTTATAAAATGTTAGCTACTGCTGTCCACAAACATGGAGGAGTAACTGGCAATCTAGGTAAGTTCCACAACTTTTACATAGATACTTAAAAGTAATGTACAGTAGACTCTCAGTTATCCGGCACCAATAAGCATTGCCCTATGCCGGATAACTGTAGTTTCCAGTTGCTTAAGAGTCACTATTAAAACAGGCCAAATTAACCCTATACCCCACAAAAAAAAATACATATACAATGTATTTAATTTCCACTGCTAATTAAATACATTAATTAAAAGCTAAAAAAACACAAAAAAGAGACAAAGTTCATTTAAAAAAAACAACATTTTATTATATATTACATACATGAGATTGACACTTACAGTTAGATGCTGCAGATTTGCACTTCTATGCAAGGCTTCCAGGGGGCACTTCCAGGCAGAGGTTTCCGATGGGCTCCTACAGGGTAAGAATTCCAGTTCATCCAAGTCCAGGGTCATTTCCAGGCTGCTCCTTTTGCTGGTTGCTTGAGGTTCTGGTTGCGCAGGGTAATTTCCGGTTGCTTCATATTCCGGTTGCGCAAGGGCAAAATACTGGTTAGTTGAGAGGTAGGTGCCGGTTGCTTGAGAGTGTCGGATGCTTGAGTTCCGGATAAACGGGAGTCTACTGTATATTCTAAAACATAATAATATTAGGTGGAACTTGCCCTTTAATATTTCCTTTGAACAGCACAAAATTAATGATCAATAAAGCCATATTTCTTACTTTATATTTTTGCACCCTTTTTATCAAGTGCTTTATTTTTATTATTTTCAAAACACTTCCATCTCATTTTATGACTGTACTTGTTTCTTTCAGTATGATAATCTGGAAGTATTAAGTGGCAAACAACTGGGCAATCTGATGACCAACAACACAGATTTCAAAAACATCATGGAAGCAGTACAGATATTACTTGAATTGAAGAAACGTACCTATAAAGACATTTCTGACTTCATAGTTGAGTTTAACAATGTGTTGGAAAAGGTTTGTTCTTTATCTTTAAAACTAGTTTTACTGATTTATTTACACATAACTCATAATAATATATTAGATATTCATTTGTTTCTTAGTTTATTCTCGTATACCCACTTACTTTTTCTTTTTTAAACTATGCAGAAGCAAATACAATATTTGGCGGATGATATTATTGTAGGCCTTATCTTTGACACTGTCTGGAATCAAGTGTCTTCAAGAGTCCAAAGTTCCGAGGATTTTCAGGACTGGTTTACCAACAAACTCAAACTTGTGCTGTCTGGTGCCACACCTTCAGTAATCAGCAACATCTCCATGGACATAGACTGTAGTTCCCAAAGTGCTATGTAAGGCTGTACATTTCAAGCTATTTTCCTATTTCTTCATAATGGTACTTCATTTCACAAGCTAAATCCATTGTCTTTATCACACGTTTTAAACTGTTTAACAATTACATCAAGATTTACAAATGTCTCCCTTTATTGAACAACAAGTTAATTGCTGTTAGTTTGTGTGGATACCCTGTTCTTAACCTTTTTCTTTTGTCTTATGCAGCGTTCAAGGTTTTAGTGATGTAATGGAAGAATTATCTGACGATCAAATTAAAATAATTGTTTCAAGAATAAAGAAATATCAAACGGACATGGCTGAAATTACAGGTAATGGGCACAACTCAGAAGGTGCTGTGGCATTTCAGTTAGTGGAAGGAAAGAACTTCAACTTGGACTAAACACATAACATTACATTCATGCTTTATCCTCTTTAACTCATTATTTAGGTATGTGCAATTAATGTGCATGTGTATTAAACGCCTCTGACATTAAAGGGACATTGAAATCATGTTTATGTGTTGCATCTGAAAGAGAGTATTTGATAATGCACCACTGTTTATTTTATTTGTTTTCAAATCAAGCAGAAAAAAAAAAACTGACTTAAATGTTAATATTATTTGTGGGCTTGTCCCTGACAGCCAGTGAGCAGAAGTATAGTTGTATGACTGATACTTGTCTGCCAATGAAACCTACAGATGTGAATATGCTCTGTGCAATTCCTGTTACTTTCAGCAACGTTAAAAAAAAAAAAAAAAAAAAAAAAAGGGGCTTTGCTTAATATTTATTCTTGCACAAATATGATAATGTTTAAAGCATGCACTTTTAAATGTATACTAATGTTTCCATGTCTTTTTCAAGTTAAGAAACATTATTAACTGTGCCTGATGTATTTCCCACTATCTAGAAAGAGTTTTGTTTTAATTTATAATAGCATATTTTAAATACTTCTGAAAGAAACTCAGAGGTGGAGACGTCACACATAATTTAATGTAACATTTAATGGTTTCCTGACCATAGCATTTGCTTAACAAAAGTAAATATGAGGGACAGGAAACATTTTGATAAAACAGCCATCTCTGGAGGAAGGGAATGAATTGAAGGGGGCATTACCACAGCTGGGAGGGGGAGCAATGAGAAAAGAGTAAGGAGGAGCTGTGAGGTGGCAGAAGGAGGTACCCCAGTCTCCTCCTTCACTTCCTTTCAAGAGCTGCTCCCAACCAACACCATCTACTTAACAACTACGGTCTTATGCCTTTCTCTGGTCAATCCATGTGGAGCCTATCAGGTGGCAAAATGCTGGCACCTGAACCCTTAAAGTTTGATCATGTGACAAGTTATCATTTTGTCATGTTGATAACTAGTTAACAAAGTTGCTGTGGCCTAATTTATCCAAAATGTATTGATATTTGTTTTTGTGTGAAACTTAAAGGGTAGGTTGGGTATAGGTTGATGACCTCTCTTCCATGTGGATTCATGACACTGATGTTGGATTAAGTCTATACTAGAAGCGCGTCAATGCTTCTAGCATTTCAGTCCTATCCATCGATCAATGTGGTCAGATTATTTATATTACTTATTTTAAATAACTAAACTTGATAAAGGACATACATCTTTTTAGAGAGTAGAAAAACAATATTCATAGCCTTTACATTTTTCATTTTTATTTATAATTATTCTTCACAGAAGGCTTTTGTTTCTTGTTTCTATCAAGTCCTCTCTCAACAGGCAGTGTCCATGTAAACTAGTGAGTTTTGCTTTAGTGCCAAAGAGAGCACTAGAAATCATTACTACTGCCATTCAGTTTTCAGATAGGGCTTCTTATCTGCATTTAAAGTTTTTTTACATCTCAGGAAACTATAATAGTATATACCTCAATAGTATAAGTGCATAAAAAAGTAATAAATTGGGAAAACTCTTCAAAATAGTATTTTGTTAATATATGACCACAGTGGTCCCTTAAACAGTTTAGATAAATATCAAATTTCTATACAATAGCTAGCGACATGTTTTTATCATTTGCTAGGCTCAGCTTGTGACTCAGATAAGAGCAGTCTTGAATGGATTGTAAGCACTTGCGGACAATTTAAAGAATATTTCAGCCTTGCAGACTTAAAGGACTTGAACAAGAACTTCAGTGAGGTAAATTCTGTCTTATAATATACTAATTTCATACTTGTTTTGTGTCTTATTTCTGTTAATTAATTTACAATGTACGGCCCAGTTGTGGTGTTGCATTGGCACGCCCTGTTTTATATTCAATCCTACTGGAAGAATAAAATAACACTTTTGGTTTTAGAGATGTGATTGACAATTTTCGAGCAGTATATTCTGATTTATTTCAAGCAGAATATTCTAATTTTCTATAAAATAAAATGCCTGAGTTCTCTAATATACTGAAGTATTTGCATCTTTGTAGAGAGATTATAGCATTATTATAGCATTATTAGTATCTGATTTATGAATAGATATTGTGAAGTATCTGAGCACAAGGTCCGATTAGTGTGAAAAATACTAAAATGTAATCTTCCCAAACATCACTCCCAGTTGTCATTGGGAAATGACCATCCATATTGCAAGGTTATAGTTTCCTTTTTATGCCCTCAACCTTCGAGCTATAGGGATAGAATACCTCCATGTTGTTCATCTTTTCCAAAAATATCATTTTTCTTAGGTGGCTGCTTTGCCAGAATGCACTGGATCTCAGATTGCAGAGTACGTTGGTAGTGACAGAGTCCTGGAGAATAAGAAGTTGATCATTACTGCCTTGAACAACCTGAATACTTTTGATAAGGTTGAAGACTTCTACACAAAGCTGAACACCATGGCTGCGGTAGGATAATCTATCACTCCATCTAATTAGTCAACAGTGATTGACAAACTTAGTACCAATAATACTATGCTTAAGAATCCTAATACTTATAGCTTACAGCAACTAGTTTTTATGAATTTTCCAAATGATTACCTGAAATGATTCATTCAGTTAAAATAAATCATGCTAATGCATAACAACTCAACAAGATGTCCTGTACTTTCCTTAAACCATTCAATGATATTCATTGAAATCTTCAAAAGCATTGAATATATTTCTTAAATGTGTTTTATTACAGACGTCCCTACAGACCAGTTCTCAAATATATGTGATATTCAAGAGTACCTTTGAGACAATTTCAAAGTCCTTTCAGAATTTTTCAGAAAGCAATTATAGTACTTTGTTCCAAGTGACCTTAAAAAATGTCCTGCCTGGTATACAAGAGTCTGACATAGAATATATTCCCTTTCCTCTGTCTTGTGGGTCCTATCAACAAGTGTGAGTATTTTATTCAAATTTTGTTTTTACTTTAACCGTTTCCCAGACAAAGGCTCCATTCCATGCCTTTGAATTTCAGTTTCGTAAATCCCTACTAAGCTGTTCCAAAACACATCAAAAGCTACACGTGGGTTAAAACAAATCACAACCCACGTTTAGCCGTCCCATTAGCGTTTTGGAAAAGCCCATTACATTCTAAAATCCAACAGACACATGTAAACTTTCAAGTGAACGTAATTACTCAGATTGTTAAAAAATTCCATGTGTACTCTCACCCACCCCTAGAGGCACAAGGAATGCCTCTTAGAAGCACATAAGCTTCAGATATGACATTGTTATCAACTTACCACCTGAATTGCCTCAGATTTGAGGCTTAATTCCTCATATCCGACAAAATTAAGAGGTTAATACCCCCACTCGCATGAACCCGGCTACCTAACATGAGCTAGCGGTCCCAGGATCCACCTCCAATACCCCTCTCTACAATGATCCTGGAAATTTCTGGGATTCTCCTGAATACGACCTATTCAATTACAAATATGAGATGTTGCTTTTTTAACTTGTCTTTATATGAAGCATTGTAAAGCTATTAATGCTAGCTATTAATTGTATTCCTATTGTTTCTGTGTTATCTAATATAGTGGTGATATGTGTGTTTCCATGGAAAAAAGAATCTTCTTTTGCTCATCATATCCTTTAATTAGCATAATTATTTATTTCACTTCCCAGATCTGGGACCCTACAGCTTACTATCAACTAACATTTGTGCATTTTTTGCCGCCCCACAGATTACATGGTTTTAACAATGTCTATGAAAACATGAAAGATACTTCAAGACAGATGATATATGATAAAGTCATTAAACTCCAGTTCAATAAAACAACATCTGTATCAGGTCTGTTATATTCCTATAGTAGTTGAAAAGTACATGTTTAAAAGAAAAAATCTTTCTAATTTGAATTATATTGTTATAACCCAATTCAATTAAAACTGACAGTAATATGAATATAATTGTGCCAATGTGCCAGTGGGATACTCAACACTATTTTATCTACTGTGTCCATGGGCATAGGAGCCAAATAAAATCTGACGGGGGGATAATCCAAAATCTACTCCCAGTATAGGAAGCAGGGGGCGGATCTATAGACTGCTCCATAGACATACTGCTACATAGTAACATACTGCTCTAGTAGCCACATCTGGTATTGCATGATTAAGTTTAATTTTGCTATTTTTGTCCCTTATTCATTTAATCTGGGGGGATTTCCTACTCCCATGACAGTGTCTACTATTATAAATAAAAGGATTATGATTTGAATAACTTCATTACTGGTCAACAAAATAAATATTTAAATATACTATATGTGTTCATGTATTACTCAATCTAAAAATGCATTGTTTGTCTTAGGATCTGGCTGTGTTAGTCCAGGTGCTAAAACTCAATACTGGATAGATTCAAACATTGGTGCTTTCTCTGTTAAAGCTGAGTATTCTGATATGATGCAATGGAATGAAAAGTTTGTTGCTGTAAGTATGGCTAGGTGATTATTAAAACAATTAACATTGCCAATCTAAACTAATAGAGGCAAGAAAGGCCTGGGATTTTTCATGCATCATTTAATTCCATTTCTCTTATTCTAGACTGATGTCATTGAGATCTTTACTGCAAGACAACTAGCCGATATGCTTGTACAGAGTAAAAAACTTAATGACGAGGAACTTCTTTGCCAAATCCTAGGAAGGCTGAAGCATGCTAACATTTCTGATGTATACATGTTCCTGGATAGATTCAATGAGAACATCCAGAAGGTATGTTGGCTGCTATGAACTAAGGATACTTAGCATACTAACAGCCCTATTAAATTTGAAGCCCATAGCGGCATCGGCAAACCCGCCAGGGCTACGGGCCTGAAATTTGGCCTAGTTACAGAGCTATTAAATAAGACCATGCCGCGAGTTACGGGCTTGAGAGGCAAACCCATAAACTATATTGCGAACGTTGGATAAGCGGCCGTGAATATGATCAATTTCGAAACCCATAGTTACGGGTTTAGATGGAGCCAATTGCAACAGAGATCGTCATCATTACATCACTGAAAAATGGAGGTTGGATTTCAAAGTGTTACGGGCTTCAATTCAATCCACATTCCAGAAAAAAATGCAATATTGTTAAAGCTGTAAATATGATACTCTATTACATGCAAGTTCCATTATATGTATTAACACATTGATTGCTGGAATTGATATAACACGGAAATTACACATGAAATAAAGTATTTTATATTGCAGATTTGCGAGCTTGAGAATGTTGTGCTATTAATTATAATACCTAATATCACTTTCCCCTTTAAAAGTACAGTACTGTGTGTATATTTGCATTTACAGTGCTACGGATTGGACTTTACCCCCTTGCGGGTCCTGTCTAGAACCCATTGGCTTCTTGGCTCCATTTCGGGTGACAGGCTTGAACGCCAGTGAATTTGTTGCAATTTAATAGCGCAATTGGAAATGTAACAGTTACGGGCTTGACAGATCAAAGGATTTGCGGGCGCGCAGTTCAAATTTCCACGCCCTGTAGCCTTCTCTCGCCCTTACACTGCAAGTCGTTGATGGGTTGCTTTAATGGGCCAATTTAATAGCTGCAAGTCATTACGGGCTATGGTTTTCAATGCTGAGGGAATTTAATAGGGCTATAAACTTGTTGACATTATATCTAGAACATCTGTATATGTTATATATTTTATTTCAATTATATGTATTCCAAAAGTTTTTAGAAACTAGACTTTGCTCTTTAAAACTTTTTGTTTTCCACTTTCCATGCGAATTGATTTATCAATGCCAATGAAAAGTATTTGCTGTTATTCTATCTTTGCACAATATGATCTGAACCTCTTTGAATATCTATTGCTTTTACAGCTATCTTATACGGAGCTGCTAAGTGAAACCGTCCGCTACAAAATGCTTTCTGAATCACTCTTACTAATCCAAGATCGTCTGCATCTGTATTCTATTATTGACTGGGAAAGATTATTATCAGTCCGGCTTCAACCTTTCCTTAGCAGCATTACTAAAGTCCAACTGGATATATTCCTCACTTATGCCGACTACCGCATCTATGCCATTATGTAAGTTTGAAACCTGTTTTGGACAAGGTTAAGGTTTAGCTTCAAGCTTCATTTCCACCAAATTTATTTAGTGACACTGGAACCTTTATTGATGCAAATACATTTGGATGGTTTTCTTAAATCCCGGTAATACGTTCTAGCTATAAACATTTCCTCACTTCTCTGTTTATTTGTTTGTTTTTTTAAATTTACACAGTGTCAAACAACTCAGTAAAGTATTCAATGATATACTTGCCGATGTCCGATATAGCCTGTATCAAAGCCTCTTTACCTTCCGTTCTGGAAAACAATTTACAGGTAATTATATTGTCTATTTGTTTAATAAACATTTGAAGGTCCATGGCATCAAATTATATCAGAAATTACAAAAGACACATTTACAAACTCGTAATATCTTTAATTTTATACCCAAAACATGTCACATTCTGTTTACCAGCAAGTGGAAACAAGTCTACCAATATTCCCTCCCTCCATATTTAAATATTTCCAACCTGTACCATATAGATGTGGAAAAGCGTATATGTTATGTTCACTAATTTTCTCTCACATCTGATGTTAAAAGGCACTTTTTACCCTGGAAGTGGAGAAAACTCAAAGACAAGGCTTGAACTGGATTTTGGCAAATTTATTTCTTTGGTTTCATATAGTGACCTCCTGGCCATCTATCCCAACTTGTATGGGGTCAGTATACAATTGGATGTGTTATTGCTATGTATAATTTACAATAAAAAGGGCAACGTTACAAACTGTGCTGTGATTTGCAGTATTCACTGTGAATTTCTGTTCCCAGCAATGATTGAGGGATACTGATGTGCCAAAATGATAGCATGCTATTTTGGATAATTTTAGTTAATAATCAACAAAATGGTTTTGAAAGATAAAATACTAAATATAGTTTTTCATTTTAACTATTGCATTAAATTTGACATTAGTGCTTCTAGCAGAAACAGTAACCTGGGGATGATCTCAAATAGATAAAATATCTATTGAGTTCTACTGAATGACAACTATATTAAACATAAGAGTAGAATTCATATTTATTTGAAGAGCTTCTTCCAGAGGAACCACTTTATCCCTCAGTTCCATGGCAATAATGCAAAAAGTAAAACCAAAAAAATTGTAGCTCTCAAACACAATTAGAATCTGCTAATATTAAGATTTGGATAATTAACTAATATAAATATAAATGCTACAGTGTACTATGGTTTACTAATATAAATTAACTTTACATGGAATTACTTTAAAATTGAACATGCATGCCCTTGTGACGCACAAATATCAGACACACTCCCAATAATCTGAAACCCTAAAAAGATCCCACAGGTCTCAGATATATTTTATTTGGTATGCAGTATTGCCATTAAAGTGATTCTTCCATGATAAAATTATGATAATACGCTGAAACAAAGAATTTACCAAAAATGCAGTGTGGCATTTCAGCACTACTCTGGGTTTCAGTTCCCTCTTAAAATTGCACTACATTTTGATCTCAGTAGTCAGTTTCCTGGAACTGGTTCTATAGGCTCACACATAATAATACCTATAATGGGCATGTAACTCATAAAAGGCTGAATTCAAAACATAGGGCATAATAAACAATAACCTGTTTATTAGAAGAATGAACTTCGATGATATTAAGGTCAGGAGACTGTGATGGCCACTCCAGAACCTTCACCTTTTTCTGCTGTAACCACTGGAGAGTCAACTTGGCCTTGTGCTTAGGGTCATTGTCATGCTAGAAACTCCAAGAGTGTGCCATGCGCAGCCTTCGTGCAGAAGAATGCAAATTGTCTGCCAGTATTTTCTGATAACACGCTGCATTCATCTTGCCATCAATTTTCACAAGATTCCCTGGGCCTTTAGAGCTCCCCCCCCCCCCCCCCCCCGAAAACATCAGTGAGAAACCACCATGCTTCACAGTGGGGATGGTATTCTTTTCACTGAAGGACTTGTTGACCCCTCTCCAAACATAACGCTTGTGGTTGTGACCATAAAGCTCTATTTTGGTCTCGTCACTCCAAATTACAGTGTGCCAGAGGCTGTGAGGTATGTAAAGGTGTTGTCGGACATATTGTAACCAGGCATTTTTGTGACATTGGTGCAGTAAAGGCTTCTTTCTGGCATCTCGACCATGCATCTAATTTTTTTCAAGTATTATCATACTGTGCTCTTTGAAATAACCACACCATATTTTTCCAGAGCAGCCTGTATTTCTCCTGAGGTTATCTGTGGGTTTTCTTTGTATTCCGAACAATTCTTCTGGCAGTTGTGGCTGAAATCTTTCTTGGTCTACCTGACCTTGGCTTGGTATCAAGAGATCCCTGAATGTTCTACTTCTTAATAAGTGATTGAACAGTACTGACTGGCATTGTCAAGGCTTTGGATATCTTTTTATATCCTTTTCCATATTTATGAAGTTCCATTACCTTGTTACCCAGTTCTTTTGACAGTTCTTTTCTGTTCCCCATGGCTCAGTATCAAGCCTGCACAGTGCATCTACTAATTTACTATTTATACACAGACACTAATTGCAATTTAAAAAGCTACAGGTGTGGGAAATGTACCTTTAATTACCATTTTAACCTGTGTGCCACCTTGTGTGTCTGTAACAAGGCCAAACATTCAAGGGTATGTAAACTTTTGATAAGGCCATTTGGAGGATTTCTGTTATCATTATGATTTAAAAAGGAGCCAAACAACTATGTGATAATAAATGGCTTCACATGATCACTATCCTTCAAAAAAAGACATTTTCTTTCATGATCAGTCATCTTTTCAAAATAAATGCCAACATTTCACAATTTCTGCCAGGGAATGCAAACTATTGAGCACAACTGTACTTTAATTTCTAAATCACATTGGTTGACAGAGGGCAAGCCCCCAAAAGCAGTTCCAGTCTTCCCCTCAAACTGGAAGGGTAGATACTGGAGGAGGATGGGGAGGAGCTGGTCCCACCTGGTTAAGGAGACTCTCTGGTTAAGGAGAGAGATTATTTTGGAAATTAAGTGCAAAATCTACAGCAACTGAAAGAAAATCATAGTCATGCCCACCCAAGAGACATAAAGAGGGTTTGAAACAGCTATAAAAAGTAAATGAATGGCCAAGAAATAGGAAGCCAGGAGCAAGAGATACACATAGAATGAGAAGAAAAGACTGGGGGTCTCAAGTGTTATCATTACCGGGGACACTCCAGGTACTGCAGAAAAACACACAGATCTGCAGATTGTCTTTGAATGCAGCAATAGTGCTGAAACAGCAGCAGCTTCTGGTGCATACGTGAAGGGGAGAGAAAATCTGAGCTTCCCTTCAGGTCAGTGTTTGCCTGAAACCCTGCAGGGAAGTCTTTATAACTTTTGACATAGAAACTGTGACTCAGGAGGATATATATTACTAAAATATATATTATAAAAAAAGCAAAAGTTTTTTCATAGAAGAATTCTATAGTTAGTAAACATATTATGAATTTACCATTTACGGAACATAAGATTTGCTGTTTCCATTGGGAGACATGTAATGCCTTTAAATGAAATAACCGATAATATTATAGACGATTTCAAAATTATTCACAAGAGAGAATCTGAGAGAATGACAGGAATGAAATTTAAGGTTTCTTTTTGTAAATAATAATGTATCCATTTTTTTAATCTTTCTATTTTGTTTTATACTTAAGTAAATTTGAAAGATTCCCAAGAACAGTTAAACTTCTGAATACATATTTGAGATCTTTTACTTGAAAAAGGAAAACACACAGGTCCACATTATCGAATATGCTCTTTCTGATGCAAAAGAGAAAATCTTTCCATATGCATTTAAGAGCTGTATTATTTAGTAATAGATATTTTTTAATAAAAAGTCAGTCTGTACAATTCTAAAATTAAAAAAAAAATTTTTTAAATTAAAATCTGAACTAAATAGTTCAGCCTGTAATTAAATTTTCTTTTTGTTTCAATTTGCAGCTGGATATAATTGATATTTTATCTGCTGAACAATGTGCTCGTCTGATCTTCGATTGTGATATTCTTAATAATGAAACCAACGCAAACATTTTTGCTAATAAGTTGCAGACATTTTCATTTTCCGAGATAGATATTTTCTTGACTCACTTTCAGACCAATGCAAACCAGGTAGGAGATGTCGCATTGTGACTCTTTGTTAAAGAATATTTGTCTTTTTTTGCACTATTGATATGCTTAGGACAATTTAATCCCATAACAATCATATATCAGGATTGACATCCAGAAGAAGTAAATTAAATGCAAAATGATTTAAACAACTAAAGCATTGGCCAAGCATGTGGAATCTAAAGTTTAATACTGACAATGCAAAATTGTGCAACTCAAAGGACCACTGTAATGCATTTAAATGTGAAGCTCTTATGTTTGTTTGTTGGGTGAAGAATATTAAAATCCTAGGTCCTAGGACAGACTGTTGAGAACCATTGGCTTAGGTGAAAGAAGGGAGATAGGTCATATGACATACATCTTCAACTATAGAGGTACTAAGCTTTATCCTGCATCATGTTACTGGGTTAAGCAAACAAATCCTCATTCTCAGTTCATTCAATTGAATTAAGTCAGTTTGAGATACCACAATTGTGAAAAAATTGAGAAAAAGCATAATGAAATCTGTGAATGAATACAGTGGTTCTCAATAGCCAGTCCTAGTACTAGACCTTATCTGTTGGTCCTCACATAAAATAGGAATGAAAAGATCTTAACACAGCACTACCATTAGTTATAGTTATAGATAACTAATGGATACATCTCCAGTTAAAATGTATTGCACTTCAAAGGTGGTCCCCATGAGCACAGGAAGTTAACCAGCTGGTCCACAAGGTCAAAAAGGTTGAGTCCCACCTCATTAAAGGATTTAGTAAAGTAAGATGGTATGTTTTGAAGATAGAAGGTGGAAGACTTATGAGTATTGAGTGAAAGTAAGCCATGGTAATGATGTTGTTCTGCTGTAAATTCAACAATAACTGATCTCTCTTTTCTCACAGCGGAGTCTGACATTCTTGAAAAATGGCCAGATCAGGACCATGTTTTGGAATGTAATCTTTAGTATAGTAAAAGGACAGTTTCAAAACTTCACTACTACACAATGGACAGATTATTGGCAGTACAAGCTCATAGTTTTCATTCCAAGCCTCAATGAGACTCAACTTGATTTCATGACCAGTCTTACGTGTGAATTCTTTCAGATCACGTAAGAAGAATATAACTGTTTTTTTTGTGGTGTTGATGTGGCAACTATTGGTAATTGCATTTAAAATCTATGAAAATTATATATGGAGAAAACACAATAACAAAAATTAGATGTTCAGTTCCTGAATTTCCATATTTGTATTTGATATATTGTTATAATTTCTATGTATTTGTATATTTTATATGTTTAATGACATAATGTAATCCAGCAGTTACCCCTAACATATTTATATTAAAACCGGACATCTGTCAATTTGTTACTATCGCACATTTTAACCAATAACCATGTGGGGTGATTACCAAAACTCCATGTGTTTTGTGTGTTCTGAGAGGGAAAAAATCAACAATATTATCAGCTGTGCAACCCATGGACATAAAATGTTTTTGGGAATATCTGAACTTTTGAAAACTCTTTTTATGGGAATATGAATCCATTTTGTATTTGTTACATTATGAGAGCTGGATCCTGAGTGTGTGTGTTATTAGTGAAGTGAAAGGTGGGAGTGGAGTTCCAGCACTGCATAAGACTGAAATTGACACCACACCCCTTCCTCATCAGAATCAGCCTGGGTGTAGGAGCCAAAAAAAATCTTGAGGGGATAATTAAACTCAACTCCTAGGACACGAAGTAGGGTGGTTCTATCTATATGCTAACTTATTATTAATATATAGATATGTATAAATTCTAAATTATGTGACAAACTTTCATGGGAAAGACATACTGCTCCATAGCATGTGGTAATGTATGATTAGGTTTAATTTTGCTATTATTTGTGTCCCCTGCTCACTGAATCAGAGGGGGGGGGGGGTTGTTCCTCCCATCACCCCAGTTCCTATGCCCCTGAGAATCAGGATGCTGTATCAAAGAATGCAACCATAGCTCTCCAGAAACATAAATGCCCCTCTCTCACACACACAACTTCCATGGATGTGTCATAAGCAAAATAAAATCTAATTAAAATCTAGCTGTATGACTTTTACCCACTTAATTATGCTCTTAGACTCAGACATATCTATTTTTTCATTGTGCAGTGATCTTTTAAGCATAAATTATCTGAAAATATCCTTCATATCTGTAAGTTCTTTTACCTAAGACAATTAACATCTATAGCCACACAGTTACAATATTTTGTTTTGAAGTACTATCCTAGAAAATAAGCAAACATTTTAGAGCATAGAAAAATAATACATTGTATGATTTATGATCTTTTGCATGCAATTTTGCTACAGTGGAAGTTGCCATTTTACTACTGATGTTCTTCCTGAATAAGCAGGAGACTTTTCAAAGGGAGTTCCTGTTTGGATAACGGATTTGTGGCAGCTAACACTGTCAGTTATAATTGAGCCATCAGACCACGTCCATTTGGTCTTAACAAATATCGATACTAACATTTACATCTACAATGTAACATTTATCTATACTTTAACATGCATCTGTTACTATCATGATATATCCAAATGGGCATGCTCTTCTATCTTGTCACTCCTACTATTTTAGATTAAGGAGCTTACAGAAGAAGGATATTTTCAGCTAATTTATGCTTAAAATACATACTTGTCAAGCTCAATTATTTTAACACTTCCATTTTAATAACAACCAGCTTCAATTATATATTTTTTTATATGAGCACTTTTGATTTTTTGCAATACATGGAACCTCTGCTATGTCAAATTGATGTTATCTATGTCTGTGTTTAGTTAGGTTGCACATCAATGTCTAAGGCAGTAGAACACATATAGCAGAATACTGCCAAGCTGACCTTTGTTCTTCCATGTTTTATATACAGAATGGCTGGTCTGAATAAAGTATACAGTAAGACCCCAGAAAGCACACAAAAGGCTATATTCCAAGCAGCATACACATTCCTTTCCGCTAAGAATAACAGCACAGGTAAGAGAACATCTTATTACACTGCATTTTCTTTTGCCAAATTATACTGTACTTTCATGCCTCCCAACTCTCCCAGTTACTGATCTTCGTAGATCAAGCTCCCACAGAGGCCAACTATGGACAAATTGCTTTAAGTTGAGAGAGGGATAGCAGAGCATGAAAGATAAATGATTACACATTCAGTGACTAAATGTATAGATAATTGAATTGGTGTCTTTAAAAATTCCTTGCATAAGCAATATATATTAGGCAATCCAAAACATTGGAAATAAAACTAAAATTGCAATGTCTTGTGTAGAAATGTATTTCTTGTAATACTGCTATGGCCTGTGCTACATCAGTATAGATTATATACTTTATTAGATATACACATTATATAATTTATATTATGTACACATTTGAGGAAAGACACCAGAGAACATCCCTTAATGGATGCACTCATTAACAAATTCATTTAAAGACTTTAGTAAATGAAATATAACTTTTAATTATATAGTGTAGATAAAAAAATGGTTATTTCCACATATCATAAAGAAGTATCTCAAGGGTACATGGGACATAACACACTGTGTAGCCAGAATAATAATGAATATATGGACTGGATATATTAATGTCACAAAAAAGTCCAAAAAACACTGAGCCACGTAGTAAACGGTCCGCTGTTTACTTTCTTCATAAGATATTTCATAGAAGGTAGTAGTAGTAGTAGTAGAGTCCTTAATAACATGTATCCTCCCACATATAATTCCTTGCTTGTAAAAGCACTCCTGTACTTTCACCTCATATGCTCACTGTTCTAGCACTTATGACTTTGTCCCGCTAGTGCTGCACTGGTGATGAATATGTGTCAAAATAATGCAGTCCCAGCAAATGCCAAACTATGTTCGGCTCCACAATGTAAAATCTGTATTTACCTTCCGTACACCTGATTGTATCATGCTCCATCGTCTGCTCAGCTACATTGCACTTACGTGTCTATTCAACTGCGTTGCTTCCCACGTGTTACAATGTATCAAGCATCGGCGCTATATGCGCTCAGCTCTGTTGCAGCAGTATATTAAGCATCGACATGTGCTCTGACTATGTAATTAAATGTTATATTTTATTTACTAAAGTCTTCAAATAAATTTGTTTGTGAGTTCATGAATTAAGGGATGTTCTCTGGTTGTCTTTCCTCAAATGTGTACATTATAATTATTTCATCCCATGCACCGGTATATTATACAGAGGGGGGGGGGGAGTATTTGATCCCCTGCTGATTTTGAACGTGTGTCCACTGACAAAGAAATGATCAGTCTATAATTTTAATGGTAGGTGTATTTTAACAGTGAGAGACGGAATAACAAAAAAAATAAAACAAGAATAACGCAAGTTAAAAAAGTTATAAATTGATTTGCAGGTCAATGAGGAAAATAAGTATTTGATCTTTTCGTCTTACGTTTCTTGCAGTTGGCCACCAGGTTTGCACACATCTCAGGGGGTATTTTGTCCCACTCCTTTTTGTAGATCCTCTTCAAGTCATTAAGGTTTCAAGGCTGATGTTTGGCAACTCGAACCTTCAGCTCCCTCTACAGATTATCTATGGGATTAAGGTCTGGAGATTGGCTAGGCCTCTCTAGGTCCTTAATGTGTTTCTTCTTGAACCACTCCTTTGTTGCCTTGGCTGTGTGTTTTGGGTCATTGTCATGTTGGAATACCCATCAGTGACCCATTTTCAATGCCCTGGCTGAGGGAAGGAGGTTCTCACCCAAGATTTGATGGTCCCCGTCCATTGTCCCTTTGATGCGGTGCAGTTGTCCTGCCCCCTTAGCAGAAAAACAATCCCAAAGCATTCCTGCTCCTCCAAACATGGTGAGTTGAGTTGATGCCAAAGAGCTTGATTTTGGTCTCATCTGACCACAACACTTTCACCCAGTTCTCCTCTGAATTGGCAAACTTCAGACGGCCTGTACATGTGCTTTCTTGAGCTGGGGGCCTTGAGGGCGCTGCAGGATTTCAGTCCTTTACGGCTTAGTGTGTTACCAATTGTTTTCTTGGTGACTATGGTCCCAGCTGCCTTGAGATCATTAACAAGATCCTCCTGTGTAGTTCTGGGCTGATTCCTCACCATTCTCATGATCATTAAAATTCCACAAGGTGAGGTCTTGTAGCCCATTCCAGCCTTGTGTAGGTCTACAATCTTGTCACTGACATCCTTGGACAGCTCTTTGGTCTTGGCCATGGTGGAGAGTTTGGAATCTGATTGATTGCTTTTGTGGACAGGTGACTTTTTTACAGGTAATGAGCTGAGATTAGGCGCACTCCCTAAGAGAGTGCTCCTAATCTCAGCTTGTTACCTGAATAAAAGACACCCGGGAGCCAGAAATCTTGCTGATTGATAGGGGATCAAATACTTACTTCTTCCCAAATATATGCCAGGAGCTGAGCTTCCTTTTGCCATGCTCTTTGTCTTTTTAATGTTGAGCAGCTGGTCAGCTTTTGCACTCTCATTTTTTTACCGTCATCAATAGGTTATTTAATGCTTTCTCATTTTCAGCCATCAGAGTAGTATCACGAATATATTTGAAGTTGTTGATATTTGCCTCAGCAGTATTGTTTTCACAGCCTTATGTATGATATATTCTGCAAGGTGAATAAATCAGGTGACAGTATACAACCTTGTCCCACTCCTTCCCTGATCTTGAACCATTTGTTTCTTGATTCCTAAGGAGGTGGACAAGACTGTACCACATTGTCTTTAAGAGGTAATCTTAAATCTTAAGTCTTAAGAGGTAATCCCGAGCGTGGCTCAGGGGTTAATTTTCACTTTGTGAAGCAGTAACCCACGAGCCATGCTCAGGGTTACACGCTTCCTCCAACTTCCTCTCACTGTGTAAGCAAATAATCCTTCCCCTGCAGCACATCTTTTGGCAGTGTCCGGGAATCCTGAGTGACGTCACACAGACGTCACGTCAATAGCGACTCCCGGACACTGCCAGAAGACGTGCTGCAGGGGAAGGATGAGCATCTTACACAGTCTTTTAGGATTTTTAACAGTTCAGCTGGGATTCCATCAACACATGCAGCCTGGTTCCAGCTCATTGGACTATTGAGATAATCACTATTGGTAATATCATTAACGTATAAATCTGTCTATTCCTGAAATCTCTTCTTTAGCTGATCTGCTTCTGTTAAGTCTCTACAATTTTTGTCTTTTATCACATCCACTTTGGCATAAAAGGTTCCTTCAATCTCTTTCTATCAGCCATTGCAGAATGCCTCACTGTCTCTTCTTGATATCATCCAGAATTCTGCATTCAGTTGGACAACTCTTTTTCCTATCTCCCTTACACTTTCATTCTTTCCTCATTCGGCAGCCTGTTTGCCCTCTTAGTTTTCTGGCCTCACTCAAAATAGTGAGTTTTGTTGCTGTTTTCTGGACAATCTATCTACCATGTCTGATATCTATCTACCATGTCTGTATATAACTCCTATATATAGTAATCTCTGAGGCTATTGGAAGAAAATGTTAACGATGGCCAGAGACTTATCTTGGCAGAATTCTACTAATCTCTGACCCATTTTGTACTTCAAGGCCAAACTTGCCCTTTATTGCAGGTATATTTTGTTTCCTACTTTAGCATTCTCATCTCCTACGATAAGATTAACCTCTTTTTTTTTGGTGTTATATCTAAGAGATGTTGAAAATCCTAATATAATTGGACAGCTTCAGCCTCTTCAGCATCCATGGTTGCCGCATCAACTTGGATCATTGTGATTTAAAATGGTTTGCTTTGCATTTGAATTGAAAACATGTTGACATTTATTGGATTGTATCCAAGCACTGCTCTGGTCATTGTTTGATTGATTATAGGGTTATTCCATTTCATCCATGGGATTCCTGATCACAGTAGATCTGGTGATTGTCTGTTATCAAATATTTAATTCCAGTCCGCTTGAGTTCACAAATTCCCTCTAGTTTGCCTTGGTCACTAGTTCTAACCTTCCAAGATGCTATGCTGAATTTTTCTTTGCAGCACCAGACTTTCCTTTCCCTTTCAGACACATCCACAGCGGGGCATCCTCTCGATTTTGGCCCAACCATTTAATTAGATCTGGTGCTACTCATTCCCACCTTGTGCTCTTCCCAAGTAATGTAGTATATCGTTTTTGACCTGAGGGGCTCATCTTTCAGGTGCCATATTGTTATTTGCCTGGTTGTGCTTATTCATAAGATTATCTTGGCAAAGATACTGGAGTGGGTTGCCAGTTCCTTCTCCAGTGGATCAAGATTTTTTTGACCTCTCTACTATGACTTGCCCATCTTGGGTGACCCTAAATGATACAGCTCACAGCATCTTTAAACTGCACAAGTCCATTTACCATGACAAGGTAGGGGTCCAGAAGGGGAAAATAATAAAGTAGATTAAAACAATTTACTGTATATAATTGGAAAAAACTAGGTAACTTAAAACATAGAATGGAATAATGAAATAAGTGTGATTAATGAAAAAAAAGAATATTTGGGGTGCTATGTGTTATGTAGATAAGGAGGCTTAAAATGAAAAATAGGTTGTTAAAATAAATATGGTTACATTTTAATTAAAAAAGGTTTCAAGTTAATTGTGAAAAGAAAATAATTATGTAAGACATTTAAACGTAATAGAAAAAGAAAAAAGTATCTAAAAACAAAGCAGAACAATACAATTTAAGATGTTCTACTTGATAACTATTGAAAAACCTTGTTATGTGTATTTCTGAAAAATTATCCTTAGATTGTACTAAGCTTCTGTAGGTTGCGAAAAATGCAGGTTTCTGCCTCAATATTGTGATGTTATTACTTGGTGTGGCTGTTTGAACGTTTGACCACATGGTTTGAACAAAATAGTGAAATAGCTTTAGATAAGCCCGAGAATATTTATAGTACTACAAGTACTACAATGAAATGTAAATGATTCTAGTTGCAGTGTTATCTGCTTGATAGTGTTATGTGCTAGGTTGATAAGAAAGCTTATAAATTAAAATGTGCAAAGTTTATGGGTAGTAATTATAGAAAACTAGTAGCTTGCCCGTCAAAATTGACGGTATAATATTTGATGTGTCCACCCCCCCCTTCCCCTGTGTCTTAGGCCCTACGTCTCAGTAGATAGATGGATGGATGGATGGATGGATGGATGGATGGATAGATAGATAGATAGATAGAATTAGTTGGGACAATTCTAAAGGGCTCTATATAAGCACAGAACATATATTTTTTTACAGAAGTTTTTAGTTAGTGAAGCCCTTCCTTTTGGATAGAAGTTTACTAACTTAAAACTTCTGTAAAAAAATATGCTGTGTGCTTATATAGAGCCCTTTTCAATTGGCTGAATCACAATTTAATAAGACTGTTAATGTCTATATCTCATTATTTGGAATGTTGGGTAATGTTCTCTTCTGTTTCTTTTCCCATTAGGATCAGCCTGTGCTGCAAACACCCAAGGAAGCCATGGATGGTTGCTAACAAATTTTGGATACTACAGCTATTATGCCACATATGCAAATTTTATTACTCTGAATGCTAAATTTATTGCTGTGAGTAAAATGAGGCTAAAACTTGCAGCTTGTTTTGTTTAGTCACTCATTTGCATAAAAAAGCTCCTCAAATTATAGTAAAGCCAGATTGCCAGATTGTCCTGCTCTTTAAGATTACAAAAACAACTTAGTTTTAGTTGGGACAGCCATCAAAATTCTTTGACGTCAGCACAATTCTAATAGCCCGAGCGCGCCAACCTGACGCACACCCGTTTGCCCCATCACTGATTCCAGGCCATTATGTTACAGCACACATACTAATATCATTTATTTCCCTTATTAAGTGACTGTATTTATGGGGTATCTGGCAGGCAGCTTCTTGCAGCGCTTTTCCTACCTACCTTATGACATATCACATAATATAAATGCCTGCCAGTACATGGGCCCCCTTTCATAGACAACAATTCTGGACAGAGTCCCTTGAAGTCACTGTGGTTCTCTGTACATTTTCTTTACAATGAAGATGTCTCAAGAGAAATAGTCGAAGGCTTAGAGAAATTAGTAATTTCATCATTGCAATTTTATGCTGATTTTAATATCTTCTTGTTTTTTATTGCAGACGGATACATTGTCATCGCTCTCAGTTGAGCAGCTCGCTGAGTATACATTGAGCAGTGATACTCTGAAAAGCATTGACAAGATGACGCTTATCTTTAGTCAACTTAATGTTAAAAATATTGGTATATTCATGGATAAATTCAACCTGGTAGCATCAAAGGTAAAAAATCAGTAACAATGATTTTTGAGTACTTAAAGTGTTTGTGATTTATGCAAAATGTTATCACATAGAAAACAAAAATCTGGAATATGTACTAGAATATATTGCGTATTAAACTGCTTACTTTATGACATGGGAGGGAGGTTTCTGTTGAAACCTTATCTGAATCCACTAATCAGCCAAGAGTTCTTCCTCCATCCTCGCTCCCTCCACCTTCCACTCTAGAATATAAAATAAACATTAGCAGAACAATCCCACTCAGTCTTCAAGACAGCAGGAAGTGTGGAAGACACAAACATGGTATCATTCAGGCACAAGCAAACACATATATAGGATCTTGCGATGTTGGTGACGTTTGCGATGTTGATCACGCAGTAGTGACCTTGAGAAGCGAGGCAAGCCGTGTACGGCACAGGACTTAGGCTGGGTGAGCGCCAAAGGCGCTCATCCCTGAAGCCTTGCGAAGCGAGGCGAGCGGTTGAAGACCACGGGACTTAGGCTGCATTGTGAGAGGCGCAAATGCAAGCCAAGCTCGTAACACCTAAAAAAAAAAAAAGTAACACATTTAATTACACACTCACACAAAGCACAGGGGGAGGGCCAGGGAGCCTGGGAGTGGGGTTGCAAGCGATTTTGAGGCATATTTGGGTTTTTTTGTCGATCCAAAATCGGCTAAGCGAGGAAAAATGTAAAAAATACTGAAACTGCACAAAAGCCAGGCATGCAGGACTTAGAAAATACACGACGGCAAAGACATTAACACTTACACCAACAACGCCAGGCGTGCGGACTTAGAAAATACACGACGGCAAAGACAGTAACACTTACACCAACAACGCCAGGCGTGCGGACTTAGAAAATAGACGACGGCAAAGACAGTAACACTTACACCAACAGCGCCAGGCGTGCAGACTTAGAAAATACACAACGGCAAAGACAGTAACACTTACACCACCAACGCCAGGCGTGCGGAATTAGAAAATACACAACGGCAAAGACAGTAACACTTACACCAAGAATGCCAGGAGTGCAGACTTAGAAAATACACATCGGCAAAGACAGTAACACTTACACCAACAATGCCAGGAGTGCAGACTTAGAAAATACACATCGGCAAAGACAGTAACACTTACACCAACAATGCCAGGCACACTTAGAAAATAAAAGGCGTAACACGCAAACATTTAGCAGACACACAGAGGACAAACACATAGGGAAGGGACGGGGGAGATGGTGGAAAGAGACACATGGCATGCCCAAGTACAAAAATGCCAGGTGTAGCAAACCTGCAATGAGCGGCCAGTACAGTAGGTGGGAGGAAAGGCTTGTAATGAGCGCAGAAGGTGCTCATTGTGAGCCACAAGATGAGCGCAAGTAGGGGCGCTCATCGCAGGGCTCACGATGAGCACCGCAAGCGGGAGAGGCTTGCAATGACCGCCGAAGGCGCTCATTGTAAGCTTTGCGATAAGCGCCAAAGGCGCTCAGCGTGGGGGTAGCGATGAACGACGAAGGTGATCAGTGCAAAGCAGGAAAGTTGGAGTATGCGGGGGAGAGGCTCGCAATGAGCACCAAAGGATAGCCATGAGCGCAGAAGGTACTCAGAGGAGCAAAAGCCTCACATTGTGTGGCAAACAGCATTGCAAGCCTTACAATTTTAATCCTGTCATTTTTGACAGGCAAGTTCCTAGGCCCTCATTCAATTGCAATTTGGCCAATTGAATAGGGGTCTAAATAAGCACATAACATATTTTTTATAAATAAGTTTTTAGTTAGTGAAAACCTTGCTTTTGGATAGATGTTTACTAACTAAAAACTTCTTTAAAAAAATATGTTATGTGCTTATTTAGAGCCCTATTGAATTGGCCAAATCACAATTGAATGAGGGCCCTAGTGTCTAATAAAACTTAAAAAAAATATATACTATTTTCTGTCCATAGCTTACACACTTGATAATGTTGTTAATTTGTTACAAAAGTTCACAAACATTTGATGTTTTTCTCATTCTAAAGTAATCCTTTAACGATTATTACACTGCCCCTTTAACATTGCAATGCCTTGTCAATATATAGTGACATATATAGTAACATATTTAGTAACATATATAGCAACAATGGTGCTGTTATATTTACTGATTTATATTACTAACTGCCACTGAAACCATTAAAACTGCTCTAATGTACAACCCTTAAAATCACACAGAAAATGAGTAAAATCTTTTTCATTTGACTCACTGTATTATAGTTGTTTAAAAATGTTGCTGTGATAGCGTTTATGGCACTCAAGCAATGTATTTAACCTCAAGATACATTGAGCCTATAGGGAGGCACATTTTATCAGGTCCTGAATGGACCACACATTACAAACATTCACTAAATGCTCACATGTGTCTTTAACTCCATGATAAATCCTGTGTTTTCTCTTTGAGATTATAATATATAAAAAATAAAAACAGAAAGGAATAAGTGCTATTCTTGTCCCACTGTCTAAACTGTTTTGTAGTATTCAAGGCAGTAGTGGGACAGTTGAATCTCATGTATACTAGACTAGTCGTCACAAGTTAACCACTGACATTAACAGAATGACTTCTACTTGTACAATAGCACTTCCACTCACTGTTGATAAAGGGAAACCATAAACGGCCCTGTTGCCAGATCTGATTGGATGTAGAATGTGGCCATATTTACGTTTAGCAAACAAAAGGTAACATAATAGGACGTACTTTGCAAACGCCCCTATGAGGAAAGCATCCCTAAGCAACTCTCTAATCTATCTAGTAATAAACCGTTCAATACATGTTTTATAGGGTTGTTGTGTGCAGATGTGTTCTATTGTTTATATGCCAACTGAATTATTAATAAAAATAATTATTTATATGTTTTCCTGTTTCAGATGCAACTGACGGAGCTGTCTAGTGTTGAGGTTAACCGTTTCATGCTTGAAAAGATCATCTATATTCTTGGATCAAGCTTTGCTTCATTCTCAATACAAGAGTACACTCTGTGGTTCAGATACAGGCTGAAGTTTTTTATTATTTACTTCAGTACCAACATTTTTGCTTCATTACCGAAAAACATAGGCTGTGAAAAACTGGCTTTACTGTAAGAACTAAATAGTTTTTTTGGGGGGTGGGGTGGGCTAGTATGTGCACAGGCTCTTTATGTTTTGCAGTGAACATAGCAAAGATTAAAACATCTCTTATAAAGGGCACTTGAAAGAGTAGCTAGGTAGGGCTTCATAAGAAAAACACCTTTATTAAACGTTTTCAGTGTTTCTAAACATTGATTTACTGTTTGTTTTTTTTAAGTCTGTATAAGATCTCTCTGAATGATGTATTGTCTCTGCAGTGGGAGCCTCCCAGGGGGAAGCAGCACATTGAAAAACTTTTGAGACCTCTCTGTAAAACACATATTAGTAGCAGGCAGTAGGGTCACATGAGCTGCCCATTGCATGCCTGGGAATACCCACAATGTTACAGACAAACTCTCTCACCCCTGTGTCTCTTTCCCCCCTCTCACCTTCCCCTGTGTCTCTTCCCCCTCTCTCTCACCTATGTCTCTTGCCCCCTCTCTCTTCCCTATGTCTCTTCCCCCCTCTCCCTCCCCTGTGTTTCTCCCACCCTCTCCCCCTCCTGTGTCTCTTCCATCACCTCTCCCTCCCTTGTGTCTCTATCCCCCCTCCCTCGGGTGTGTCTCTTCCCCCTCTCCCTCCCCTGTGTCTCCTCCCCCTGCTCTCCCTCACCTGTTCTCCCCCTCCCATGTCTCTTCCACCCCCTCTCCCACCCCCGTGTCTCCTCCCCCCTCCCTCCCCTGTGTCTCCTTACCCCCTCTCCTGTGCCTCCTTTCCCCCTCTCCATTTCCCCCCTCTACTTCCTCTCCCTCCCATGTGTCTCTTCCCCCTCTCCCACCCCTGTGTCTCTTCCCCCCTCTCCCTCCCGTGTGTCTGTTCCCCCATCTCCCTCTCCTGTTTCTCACCTTCCCCTGTGTCTCTTACCCCTCTCCCTCCCCTGTGTCTCCTCCCCCTGCTCTCCCTTCCTGTTCTCCCCCCTACCATGTCTCTTCCACCCCCTCTCCCTCCCCTGTGTCTATATCATCCTATACTAACCCTGTGTCTCCTCCCCCTCCCCCCCCCTCCCCTGTGTCTCCTTACCCCTTCTCCTGTGCCTCCCTTCCCCCTCTCCATTTCCCCCCTCTACTTCCTCTCCCTCCCATGTGTCTCTTCCCCCCTCTCCCACCCCTGTGTCTCTTTCCCCGCTCTCCCTCCCGTGTGTCTGTCCCCCCCCTGTGTCTCTCCCCCTCCTGTGTCTCTTCTCCCTCCCCTGTGTCTCTCCCCTCCCTCCCCTGTGTCTCTATTCCGCCTCTCGCCTGTTATCCAAATGAGCATGCTCATCTTTGTCAAACCTCACTGTGAGATATAATTAATTGGTCTACAATAGGGTGAGTTAAAGAGAGGAGAATCTTTTAAGATAACAGCTGCTTGAAACCCATTTAAAACTAAATTATCTGACATTTCCACTCATTCTATTTAAGAACAAACATTTACAGTTATATTTGTCTGTCTTATCAGGGTGCTAGGTACTTTTTGATGAGCAATAATACCTGTACTAGACATACTGAAAGACATTGCAGTACTCTATTCAGTGGCAAAGTGTGCAACAAGATTTGTATGATGGCCAAATAGGAACTACCCTAAAGCAGTTCATGCAGTTAGGTTTATGTTAATCATGTTGGCTTTGTCACTAATTAGCACACTATATCACTAATTTTCATAATGTAAAGAAAATGCATAATATCTAAAAAATTACTTGGTTTCAAAAACTTAAGTCTAGAACCTCAGGAGTCAGAAAGCCGCTCTAACTTGTTCACAGCGGCCATCAGTTTCTTCAAGGTTTAAGATTAGGACATGTTAAGGAGGAGCTGACTTTTGTACAAAGTTTAATAGACTAAATATGTTCTTTCTTTTTCTGCAGGGTAAACATATTCAGTAATTACACCAACAATGAGAATCCTAAAGATATATACACATTTATACTATCACGTCTAAAAAGTCAGGTAACACCATCTGGTAAGTTCACAGTTTTTAAAGTCATATGGGGGTGTATGTATGCACATATCTTGATTTATGAGTTGAGTAGAGTTGCAAATGTTCATGCCAAGTGCAGTTTAGTAAAGTAGATATTGGGTTTTGCTTTATAGCCCTGTTAAGTTGTAGCAATCCAAGATACAACTGCATTAAGACATTCTGTTCCATTGTTATAAGTCACAGGTATAAAGCGGGGTGTAGAAAAAGGTTAGTTTAGTGTCATCATCATATGTTTAGTATTTAAAACCAAAAGATGCAAAGAGAGGTTATAAAGAGCAAAGATTAAAGGTATATCAATAGAGGAGGAGTAGCTTGTTGTGGCCGATATTGGAGAGACCTGAGATATGAGAAAATCAAGTATGGTTCTTAGTGTCAAAAACAACTGAAAGGTTCAGCTAAATTAGTTTGAAGCCATAGGGGGGTTGGATTATTTGTTTGTTGTTGGCCAAAAAGAAACATATAAAGTCACTTTCTACACATGAGCAAGTATCTTTAAGCAAGTGCTAAGAAACACAAAAACAAAGACTGCAGATAAATGTTTGGCTGAATTAAGCCTCAAGAAAGCCTTATGCTTATTTTATTCTGCTTTAATTCCTTTACTGATTGACGTGAACACTCCCACTGAAAGCTTGCCAACTTATTTATTAACTCTTCTGTACTTACCCTGGACATTACAATACTGCTCCCTCTGCACACCTAGTTGCAGTACAACTGTATATACATAATAGACCACGCCTCCTAGGTTGGACAGACAAGCATACCAAGATTAAAATACCTCCCTCCCTCTCTCTCTGTTCTAATAAAGGTATCTCAAATTAATCAAACTGATATGAATTCAGTCAGACTTTAATCAGTTGGTTAGTCCAACCTGTCTGTTGAATGGGGTATGATAAGAGCCTATTGCAAAAAACTTTCCCCCACAGATATGCCCAGTTCGCTTTACCTCTGTACAGCAGGAAAAACTTTCAGCCCTTAGGTTAGATTGAGAGGTGTCTGTTGTCTTGTATCGCATAAAGATCTTTCTAAGTTCTGAAAATAACTAACTCCAGCAATCAGGATTCCCAGCATCAATAACAAAATCCACACATTAATTATGTGAACCAGTATAACCACTTTATTACTGAAACCATCAGACATATTTATACCACATTCTTAGCAACAACAGACCAATCAATTCAAATGTGCATCCATGGTTACACCCAATCACCTTCTAGCTCATCACCCCTGCCTGCCAATCTAAGACAATCACCCATTGTTTTCCCTTTCCACTGCTGTATTCTTGGTAGGGGGCAATTACATACAATAGGCATGGATACACCAGTCATGTGTCATGTGACTCCTAGGGGTCAATTACTGTATCTCCCTAATCTTGTTAATAAGGGACTAGTCTATTATTATGAATTATTGGGCATATACAATATTTCCCTTGTAAGTGCTAGCCCCCCAAAGCACATCACAGACATACATCCCATCACTCCCATCATGTTCATACGCACACCCAAACTATAAACATGGGTACCATAGAATGGGCCTAGTGGTACCCAGGCAGCTTTAAACAGGCATAACAAGGAACAGCACACAAATCCCTAATGTTAACCCATCTCAGTGGGCCCCTTTCCCCTGGCACAATAAGCCCATCCTATAAGGCTGAGGGCATCAGTCTGTAAGGTATTGCACAGCGGGTGCCTTGGTAGGCTTCAGCCATGACAGCTGCCAAAAAAGATTACAAGGAAATAGTAATTTACCAGTAAATACAAAATTCTTGATTTCCTTGACATCTCTTGGCAGCACAATACATGAGAGCTATACAACATGGGCATGAGTTGGAATTCCTAAAATACTGAGCCACAGTCTATAATGCTTGACAATAATATGATTCTTGCACAGTGAGTGAGTATGCTTCCTCTTACTCTTTTAACTGTGTTAATTGCTACCTGAAAGACTGCTTTTATTGTCAATCACTGTAAAGGGCATTCCTCAATAAGATCAAATGGTGGTCTAATCAATACTTTCAGTACAGAGCCCTATTTGAAAAATTTGCCATTTTATATGGTCTCAAATACTTTGTTTTTTCATAAATCGCCTCACTAAGTGATCTAAGTGATTGTTGAAATATTTCTGACAATGGTGACTGATTTTTCAAAGTTCTTATGGCAGCCCTTTAGCCAATCCTCTTTGACATATCTCTGAAGTTTGTAGCATTATTGTATTGACTGTTCTGGTAATGAGTTGTGACCCTTCTTAACCATTGGTTTCTTGAGGGTTGAGGCATCCTTTAGAGGAATCACCAAATTCTTATCCAAAAGTGCAAAGGGCATGTCTATCTTCAAACGTGTCTCCTTAGAACTGTTAGTTTCCTCTCTGGGTATTTCTGTTCCTCCAAAATAGGACAGGAAGAAAAGTCTCTGTTCCTTGCTATGACTGATAAAGGCTATGTGTTACATGCTTTGTGGGCTAAGGAGCTCTACCACTGCTCTGCCCGCCGAGATTGACATCTGTAATATTGAAAATACACTATTTTGTCAGTGCTTCCTGCATGGTGCCCCTTTATATAAATGTGCTACTTTCTCTTGTTTACAGAGACAGCCATATTCTCCTAGCAGTTTAAAAAAAATAAACTGATTTAGCCACAGCTCATATAACTGATCTTGGTCATTTGTCCCCTTAACAGAATCACCTTCAACGAGGCTATTATGACTCTTGTCTTCCCTATATACTTTATATATACACAGATTCATGGCTCTGGCACACCCAGACATCATTTGTTTTCTATACACCCTGGGCTAGTGTTCCACTGACTGAATGTACCATCTGTCTCACTCATTGACTGTATTCCCATAACCTAGAGGAGAAAGTAGGAGGAAAACATATCTGATAGTCATAGCATTTTCTCCCCAGAAAAGCATTCACTTGTGTCTTCTTGTCATAGCCCACAATTACCTAAGGTCTGTTTGCTGCTCTAATGCAATTAGTTCAAGAGCACACTTGTTTTCCGTTCTACTCTCTAATGACTACTCAGGCTTCTGACAGTTGCTTGCACACTTGCGCTTGCTTTCACAGACACAAGCTACTTGTGTGCTCCTAATACTTGTGTGCGTGCATGTAGCCATCACTAGTATCCATACTGAGCCCCACACTGGTAGATAAAATAGTGCACTTGTTCCTGCCAGTGCACCAGATAAATGGCTTGATTACATGGCTCCCTTAAGAAATCTAACAAGAAAACATTCATAAGTAGGAAGCTGTGTACCTATTACCTTCATCCCAAAGCAAAGCCTTAATAGTATACCATTAAAAAACACCTACATGTTATATGTTTCTTGTTCCACCTGAGATTTTACCTAAAGTGGCTCCCGTAATGAATCTAGCCTAAATCTAGATGTTCTTGTATAGCCTAAATCTAGATGTTCTTGTATAGCTCTGTGGGCACTCACAATGAGCCTAAACTGTACTTGTAAAATACCCTTCATTGTCAAAGGGATTAAATAATAAATAAAATGAATTTTGGGGAGTTAATAACACCTCTGCCTATGTCCCACTATCCCTATAAACCTGCCCCCCCCCCCAGTTTAATTGATGATCAAACATAGAAGGTAGAGGGATCTGAGCATGGGAACTGACAATTTTATTCTTAAATGAAGACTTATGTCCCATGTTAATAATTTTTAAATGGGCAAAATGTGTTTAGGAAGTCAAAATAAATAGTTGTTAATGTATTGACTATTGTATGCAAATATCTGGCGTGGCCATCTATCTCTGTCTCTGTTTGTCTCACTCAGTCTCTCACTCTCTTCATCTATGTCTCTCTTTTTGTTACACTTTGTTGGCCACTGTCTCTCTTCCTACCTTGTCCGTCTCCCTGGTTTCCCCTCTCTACCTCTCTGTCTGTGTTATTCACTGTGTGCCTTTCTGTTTCGCTGTTGTTCTCCCTGTTGTCTCACTTTGTATTTCCCTGTCTGTGGCAAAGACAACTGAAGCTCTTGAATGTTCCAGTTGCTTATTATAAATTACGCATCTAGGTAGTATTTTGATTTGAATAACTGAAATATAATTGTTTGTGTGGATATTAAATATCTGAAAAACAAGTTTAAGTTACACTATCTTAGAGGACAGGCATGCCTTCTCCAGCTTCCAGGTTGAAATTATGACCTCTTGCATTGAGGTTCCTCTTTTTCTTTAAGGTACTTCCCTCCTGCACATTATTAAATGTTTTAATACATTTTAATATTTCCGTCATATTGCCCCCATCCTTCTGTCCTCAGCTATGTAAATTCAGTTCATAAAGACTTTCCTTATAACGTTTATCTTCATTATCTTTAAGACCATGCGCCCATTCTAGAGTTGTTTCAAATTAGTAAATAAGGCTAAATGATGCAAAATAGCAAAACATTTATCCCGCTCCTATTTAAAACAAACATTTTCCATCAAATCTACTTGATATCATGTTTAAATCAGGTTTATTTGACAGTGAATAGACATTAGACATCTTTATTTATCAGCATAGTGTATCAGAATAGCAGGATTTTTTGCACAAGCCCAGGAAAACATGCATATACATTTTTTTTTCCGTCTGATGTGTAGAGTACATATATTCATATAAAATGTCCTTATCTTGACTTCATCATTTAATTCATCTGAACTCCAATTTACTTCTCTAGGTAATGCCTGTGTTAATGGAACAGTGTCCGGTAAACTATGGTTTGTGACATACTTTGGAGCCTTCACTACATTTTTAAAATGGACTGACATAATCCCTGTCTATTCAACCATCCAAGTGGTAAGTCATAATGAGAATATATAACAAATGTAACATTGCCTCACCAGTAAACATAAACTAAATATGTTTAAGAGAATGCAACTGAGCAGCTTACCAATCTGTATTATAAAAAATCTGAAATTGACAGTTATATTTTATTTTTCTTTTGTTTCCAAGGATGATGCCACAGGCTTTCTGAAAGAAGATGACCTGTACAGTATTGCACTGAGTGGTTCTCTTGCGATTACTGTGGTCAGTTTTTACGATTTCCTCGCCAAGATTCGAGGTCACGCTGGAATTTTATATACTTACATTGATCAACTAAGGAATTATGTTACTCAGGTTAGAAGATATTTGTGGTTAATACTCTACTGCTAGTGGTAGTAAAGTGTAAATTTAAGAATGTTCTTCTAACAATGGATGCCACTGTACATCCACCTTACCTTGTTCACATGAAAGTTACTTGACAATTAACACAAAACTTAAAAGTATATTTTGGATTAACATTTAAGAATCTATGTACAGTGTTTGTACTGAAGATGTATCCTATTTGTCCAGTTTGTTGGTGTATATATTATGTATTATACCACCTGCCACCATATCCACCATGTATCAGGTATGTATGGCCATGATCTTCTAAACATGTACCTGATATAAGGTGGCAAAACGGTGTCCTAAATTGTGAATAAAAATCGACAGGAGGCCAAGAAGATCATTTCTTTTCTCATACAAATCTAAGTAATAAATTAATTTTAAACTCCCACTGCCCAGCAAATAACCCACTGCAACTAATTAAAAGTTACCCCTCCCAACCAATTTTTTTGGTGGAGTGATTTAAAAGGGCTCTTATTAAAATGATATGATTACCAGGCAGGGTGAAAACAAAAAATCACCAATACCTAAGTGGGTATTTCCGGTCAATTTTAAATTTGATCGAAATGGGCTTTCCGAAAATATAAAGCTTTGTATAGTATTTCTTGATTTAAGAGATAGCTTAATCTATAAAAGTATGTATGTGAGGTATATTTTTTAATCCAATTTTAAATTTTTAACTCTACATCTCAACAAAAGCCTGTTTTGATTTTATATTCCTCTAATTCAAATATTGCAAATTACTTTTGACCATTTTGCTTTCTTTTCCAGGTACCCACCGCTGTTTCAGTCAAGTTTAAAAAGGTCGTTTTACTGGAAACTACCAAGTTGTTTTTCTCTAAGATCCCAATGGCCACCTTGAACACTGTACAACAATGGTTTCCTAAATTAGATTTCTTACTTAAAGAAATCAATTCTACAATGTTGGACGCCTGGAAACCGGATTCACCTTGTTCCTACTTCAAGTTGTTGTACGTATAAAAGTAGCACCTGACATAACATATCATCATGATGTTCAGATATTTTAACCAGAGATTTAAGAGTAAGTAACATTAATACTTATTTTGTGGCCAACTAATATTCATGATTAAAAGCAAGTAAGAAAGTGTAAGATCAACAAGCCAATTGGTTCTGTAAACTTGGTCATTTTAATAACCAATTTGTTGCTTGAAGTATCCATCATCCTAATTTCACCAGATATTTTGTCATAATTCTTCTTTGAGCCCTTGCTTCATTTTAGGTGTGCAAAAGAAATGTGCATAAAGATATTGTTTGTCACAACAAAGGGTCAGCATTATTTGTTTAGACACAAAGCCGGCTGGAGAGTGCAGGATTCAGTCCTAGACATCAATCTAATACACTGGATGATTTATGTGGGGGGGGGGGGGGGTTAGGGAGAGAGAAGGGAGGAGAAGGGGAGAGGGAGAACAAGAGAAGGCGGGAGAGAGAAGGAAGGAGTGAGAGAGCGAAAGGAAATAGAGAAGGGAGAGAGAGAGGGGGATAGAAAGAACTGGCTAGTGTGTGAGAGAGAGAAGGGGGGCGAGAAAGAAGGGTATATATTGTGACAAGGATGGCCGTATGCACAGGAATCCTTTATAACAAAAGGTTCAGCAATACAGATTTTGAATGTAGAAGACTTGCTTATTAAGAAGGCTCATAAACAAGGATTAGAAATAATGAAAATAAAAATCTACATATACGTTTCTTACTAAACGTGCAGGAACACCCTGACTACACCCAGGCAGCTTCTCTGCTCCGGAGAAATTACTTGTGGCCAGGATACAAATATTCCTCTTCTAGTTGGTATAGTGCCACCTTGTGGCCAGGAAACAAACAGTCTCTGTTTTATTGGAAGTCTTTACTCTGTAGACCGTCGTCTTTAAACTTCATACCATAGTGTGGGCTTCTGGCCCGCCCTACTCTCCAGATACCCCAACCTCCAGGGACCCTTAACACCCTCTCTTGGTGAAGGCTACAAATCTGTTTAACGACACAGACTTCTCCCTGGGGTTATCAGACTCTGCAATGGCACCTTTACATCCAGGATTTCCACAATTAGTCTGCAGGGCTGGCTTTGCTCCAACAGTAGCTTTACCTTGTTATCTATGTGAGCAAACTTTCACACAAGCTTCTCTTATAGTAGTCCAGCCAGCTAACAATGTTCTCTTGTTAGATGCAACTCCCAGACTCCTCACTGGCATAGACCTTGTCTCTTTTAGGCTACTCTACCTGGGAATCCTCCTCAGTCTGTCATTCACTTACTTGGTACTTTTGTAGCTTCACCTCCTGACGGTGTAGTTGCTCTGACCGCTCTGTTAGTCCAACGACTTCAAGACAGCACCCAGTTCTTTCTGTCATCCAAATCTGGCAGCCACAGTAAAACAATATTTCCTCCAGGTTTGTTTTCCAAAGTTCGAACGGTAGATCCACACAGGATCAGCCAGCAAGCTCCACTCTTGTGGCTTGCTCTGGCTGCTAGCAGCAGCAGCACACAACTTAGGCCAGAGCCTATTCAGCCACCCCTCTCCATGTCTGCTTTCCAGGCTTTAAAGAGAAACCGCACCTGCATCAATTAGTAGGTCTTCAGGAGTTAACTCCGTCACTCCTGTCAAGAACTCTTTACTCTTTACTTGGCACCATCCTCTAGGGGGCAAACGGTCACAATATAATATATATATATAATATAATGTTCCCACCGGGGGGTGCAAACTCTGAGACAGCCGCAGACTGCAAACGCTCTAGCTTCGCCATTGCATCCCACACAAACACGCATTTTCTACTGTTTTGATACAACTAGCACCCAGATACTTTAGATATTTATTAAGATTCTGAATCTGAATTTGTTTTATATACATTGCAAAATTTCCAGCAAAGTTACTAACAAAACTTCTCATTTGCAGCAACCGTCAACTGAATATCATTTTCAAATCTCTTGATCAACAGCAGCAAACAGACGTGTATACATATGTGAAAAATTACCTTTCTTTCCAAGTTGCAAACACTAGTAAGTAAAAGAAAAAGTAATGGTGTACATGTATATAAAAGTGACAATACTCAATAAATATTATTTCATGCCATATTATTCTAAGTTAATATAGTTGATATCATTATCATTCCAATCTGTTATTACCTTCACAATAAGAAAACATTACAATGGTAACTTTGCAGCATGAAGAAAAAGGAAAAATACATATCTCTTTTAGGTCAAATTTGTTCTATATGGTTCTAGGTATAATTAAACTCAATAATGAGCAACATATTTTTAGAAAGTAAAAATTAATCAGAGCCTTTATTATACAGCTATACATAGATCAATTATTTATTTATTAATACATTATACCAGAGGTAGGGTTGTGTTTATTACACACACTATATGTTTGGATATAGTATTCATCATAAACACATAATCATTTATTTAGTAAATAGTCCAGAAGGGAGGACAATCCATGTTATAACATAACTACATATGCAACATAGTCATGTGTGTAACATGTACAGCATTGTGACGCTCAGTGAAACCCCTATGGATCTGTGGCAGAGCCATATTGTGGCCATGTTTTTTTATCTGCCATCCAGTTGCTGGGCCCATTTTGTTCAGTGAATCCATGTTAGATTACTGTGTCATCACACAGAAAGAAACCCTGACTCCTGACTCACAGACACCCATCTCCCGAACAGGATGATAGGGGTTTCACCCCATGTTGTGACAAGAGAAAACCGAATAGGGACACTACCGTGTTTATTACATCTTCTCAGGCAATGGGATCCCCACTGAGTTCTTAGAACAGAAACAGCCTGCCATGTAGATCAAAGAGTATCTTTTAATTACTGTCCAGTGCTCCCAAACCATCTGGGGGGGGGGGGGGGGGGGAGTCACTAGAAACAGACATCAAATGATTGAAAGATGAGCCACAGAAAAGCATAATGATTGGATAAAAGGAACTGTTGCTATAAGGTGTGCCTTTATAATGAAGGGGTGACTGACTGGTATAAAAATTATGGATGGGGAAAAGATAAAGGTTGCTCATTTGTGGTCATGCATAATTAAATGTGTACTCATTATTTAGTGAAAAGGGTTAGCTGTCATCAATAGAGTTAATAATTCTACATCTGCCTAAAGGAAGATTAACTCTGCTGCTCTGCCTGATAATTCTTTTGGTCCTGTGGTCATCCTAAGGGTCCAATACTGGTCTGGTTCATCTCTGCTAAGCAAGGATAATGACATGAACCATCTCATATTGCTGGGTGGGTCAGAACTAGTGATGGTAACAAGCATTCCACATAATTATTTCATAAACAAATAATAATTGTTCACTGTGTGTTTTGATGCATACAGAATACATATGTTTAAGACATAATTATGGAGTAAAACAGTAATATTGCACAGACACTTATAGACATAGTTGCAAACATTGGAAAATCATAAGTGACACTTTACCACAGGGAGACAAAGTAAGAATATATTTAAACATATAAAGCAGAATACACAAACATCAGATATATTCTTTCTTCCAAGACATCTACATTACATCTAAACTTCACAAAACAAAGGCAAATAAATGTAATCTTAACACATAGACAAATATCATGGTAAGAAAGTTAAACCTGGGAAGTGATGATGGGCCCAGGAAAGCCTAGCCTGATAAAAATGACAATATTAATGTAAGCCAAGTACCTGGTAAACATTGTTACACTTCTAGCTGATTACTAATATATTCACATGTTTGACAACGAAGGAAAAGCAGTCCTTCAATTATTTAAAATGCAATCATCTCATAAAATGGATGTAGCTAATGAAGATTTTCTAGGCTGATGTATTCCATAAATACACAGTCATTGTAATACTAAACACCATAACAAATTATATTGGACAATGTGCAAAGTGCATATATATGGCAATTACTTCATTAATAAAATAAAAAAAGAATAAAGCAATTCTCACTTAGGCGATTTTCAAGTGGCGAAACTCAGCCAAATCGACTTAAATTCGCGTTCCACCTCACTCCCCGACGTCCTGGCTGTTCCCCTGTGCTGTGTGTGATGTTTTTGTTGTAGTTTGTTTTTTGTTTGTTTATTTTAATATGTGTTTTTTTATTTGCGCGGTTCTGCCTTTAAGTTCTTTTTTTTTCGTATCTCGTATTTTATTTTTCTAAGTTCCACGTCTTGCTTTTTTTCTGCTTGTTTCAATGTGTGATCGGCGCTTCTTTGTGGCTAAGTCCCGCGTGTTTCACTGCCTTCACTACTCACCTCATTTGCGAGGCTCACAGGCAATGAGCACCTTTGCCACTCATCGCCTAAGTGCTGCAAGTTTAACGGCTCACCTCGCTACGTGAGGCTCGCAGGCGATGAGCGCCTTTGTCGATCATCGCTCAAGTGCTGCGAGTTTTAGTGCCTTAACGGCTCGCCTCGCTATGTGAGGCTAGCAGTCGGTGAGCGCCTTTGGCGCTCATTGACTTTGTGCTGTGAGTTTTAATGGCTTAACGCCTCGCTATGCAAGGCTGGCAGGCGATGAGCTCTGAGTGCTCCAAGTTAATGGCTCGCCTCGCTGTGTGAGGCTGGCAGGCAATGATCGCTGAGTGCTCCGAGTTAGCGGCTCACCTCGCTACGCAAGGCTCTCAAGCAATGAGCGCCTCCGGAGCTCATCGCCGAAGTTGTACGCACCACACAAAGCGTGACGACGTCTCGTAGTTTGAAAACTATTATATGTGATGTCTCCAAAGTCCTGTCTTAAAAGAAGGGTATTAGCCTTAAAAGAAGGGCATTTAATAACTTATCACTGTATTTTCTTGTTTTAAATTATGCTATTGAAGCGGATATAAAGGGATTCAAATGTTTAACTGATCTGGCTTGCCCCTGATAGCCAATGAGCAGTGATATAGAAGAGTCATACTGTCTATCAATGAAATCTACAGGTGTTTGTATTGACGTTTAAACAGGTTTTACTTAATTTTTTTTTTGGTAAAGGTTAAAGTATGTTACAATATGTAGATATACAACACTCAATAAGTCTTTGAATTTTAAAAAAGAGTTTAGGGAGTAACGTGGAATAAATTATCAAATATATGCAGAGAAAAAAAAAGAACCACCCTTATTAACCATTCACAGAAATCCCTGTACTTGCCATCAAAAGAAAGGGAAAAAAACAGAGGACTAAGAAAAATAAAACATAACCTTTATTAGTTAATCTTAAAGAAAAAAACTATATTTTCCAAGGTTATATATATTAAAAATATTACTTTCAAAGTTTAAAAAATAAAATAATAATTCCCAAAGTTAGACAGTGTTCATATATGATAGATTACTCGCTGTAGGTATATATAGTGCCATTACATAAGGTACTCCAATATTAGTAATTGGTTAGAATTAATAAGAACAGTTAAGAAAGTAAAGTTTACTTTTTACGACATTCCTCCAATTCAGCTTAGGACAACTAAGAAATTTGTCTAATTAAGTGGTTGACGTGAAATTAACACAATTTATTTCTAAGTATCAATCTTAATCCAAATCTTGTTTCTCCTTCCAGCGTCCCCATGTAAAGACGGCACATCCAACTTTACTGATTGGCTGCAAAATGTCGTTGGTACCAACATCTGTTCCCTAGCAAATCCTGACGATATTCAAAAGATTAACACAGACTTTGATTCAACAACTTTTACACAGGTCTGCACTCCTGCGAAGTGACCTGACATGAATATGTAAAAAAGGCTCTGATTGAACAACTGTACTTTATTTTTCATAATTTCTTATTGGAACTAAGACACTTAGAAAAGGCCTCTGTAATGGTCTCTGTAATAGATCTTTAGTCTGGAGCTCCTCCCATCTCTTTTAAGCTGTAGCAGGAAGTGCAGAAGTTTCCCAGGATCTTCTAGTAAAGCCGTGTAGTTATTAGGAAACTGCACAGACTCTAGCTGGGGGCTATACAACAGTTTTAAAAAAATGTGATGTTTCAACCTAAAAACGGTGGAAAACAACTAATTTCTAAGTCAGTTTTATCACAAATCGTTATTTTTTGTAATCACAATAAATTGAAAACTGTTTATACTAATCCCTATTAATTAAAAGTTATGAAATCACAATAATCACAGTGGCCTTTTAGAAAACTACTGTAGTCGAGAAAAAGTTCATGATTGTGTAGTATGTAACAACTCAATAACCAATAACAAAATAATAAAATATGTTTTAAAGAAAATCTTGAGTTTTGCAATGTCTATTGTCATGTTCATTTCTTTCTAGGCCTGCTAGTTGGCCTAGAGCCTAATGGGTGTGGTTATCTTACCGAGACTTTCTCTTGCATTTAGTCCCATTGTGAAGTGCTACTTCATACAGACAGTCTTTCAGCAGATCTGAATACAGGTCTTAGGTAGGGGGTTGAATATTATTTTTTTTAAACTGACTTAATTCTTACTTTTTGCTTCTATAGAAATTGAAGGCAAGCACATCTTGCGACATCAATGGCATTTTAATTATTAAATTATGTATTTATTTATTTTAAGCTTCCTAAACGTTTTCTAAATTGTTATGTCACAATCTTTATACAGCATATTAAAAAGATGATGCTTCAATGGTCCTTAATTGGGTCATTTGTCATGTACTGTATTCATAGATCTTCATTCTTAGATATTATGTTTATTGGGAACACTTTCAAATCAAGATGATCTTAACTACTTCAATGACAGTGCTACCTTACATATACTCAAAGTTTTAATCTAAGTGTGAATGTTATCTAGCATCAAGACTTTGACATTATGTTATTTCATTATTTTGTGTTTTTATGTTCACATGAGTATATGTACTTAAATGTAGTAATTTTAGATCACACTGCTTATATAGAGTTGTGTCTCAAAAAAGACTGCAAGTATATTCTGCCCAGGTCTTTATTTATCTTCTCCTAATAAAATGTTCTTCTACTAGAGGACATGTGAAACAGACCATCCAGTGATACAGATGCAAAAATTGCAGTATTGCAGAGTCAAGTAATACAGTGGGAGTTAATCAGGGCTGTGCATGGACACAATTTAGATTTTAGAAAGTAATTATCATAGCACACTAAGGTATCATAACACATATTAATATTAAAAATCCATGTGAGGTAGGAGTGGTGTCTGGTGAAGGTGAGGTCCTCTGAAGTTACCTTGTGTATTTGCAGAGATTGGTTGCTGAGAGTCAAAAGGTTTGGAGCTGGATCTCATAAATGTGGGTCTGGTTCTTAGTTTGTGCATTAGATTTTGTGGAAAAGCTATTTACCATAAAATCATTTAGCTTATAGTGAACAAAACAGCGATAGAAGCCCTTTACTGAAAAGATTACAGTAAATAAATAGTACCTTTGATGTTATGGCAAATACACACTGTCACAATCTGTATGTTGAATGGGGTATGATAAGAGCCTATTCCCCAAACCTCTCCCCACAGGTGTGACCAGTTAATTTTACCTGTGTACAGCAGGAAGAACTTTCAGCCCTTGGGTTAGACTGAGAGATGTCCGTGGTCTTGTTTAGCATACAAATCTTTATAAGTTCTGACAGAACTTACTCCAGGAACCAGCATCCAGCATCAATAACAACATTTACACATTAATTATGTGAACCAGTTAATGTCTTTATTACTGAAACCATCAGACATATTTATACCACATTCTAGCAACAACAGACCAATCAATGTAAATGTGCATGCATGGTTACACCCAATCCTTCTAACTTACATTATCAGCCCTGCCTGCCAGTCTAAGACAATCGCCCATTGTTTTCCCTTTCCACTGCTGTATTCTTGGTAGGGGGCAATTACATACAATAGGCCTGGAGACACACGTCTGAGGCTTGTGATACATGGAGATACTGGTGTCATGTGACTCCTAGGGGTCATTTAACTCCCTAATCTTGTTAATAAGGGACTAGTCAATTACTATGAAATATTAAGCATATACAATATTTCCCTCAAGTATAACATGGGTACCATAGTATGGGCCTAGTGGTATCCAGGCAACTTTAAACAGACATAACAATGAACAACAGACAAATCCCCAATGTTATTCTATATCAGTGGGTCCCTTTCCCCTGGCACAATAAGCATATCTTATAAGGCTGAGGGCATCAGTATGTAAGGTATTGCACAGCTGGTGCCTTGGCATGCTTCAGCCATGACACACACATAGTCAAGATATGGGACCAACTGGACTGACCACAATCAGGAACTCCCACTGGTTTGGTCATTGTACCTTCTGTGGGTTGTTTCCTTGAAACTTGAGCATGTACAACTAGAATAGAGCAGTATTCTCACCAGTAGAAGCGAACAATATAATTATTTTGATTTTTCTTCCAGAGGAACCACATCACTAAGTGTTGCAATACAACAAAAAGGGGGAATGCTTTATTGGGACATTACTGGCACATTCATAGGGTTGAAACATTAGGTTACAGTTACACAGTAACCATAAGGTAAACATTGCACAAGGTTCAACCATATACAAGCTTCCCTCCCCTGCTATGGGTGTTAAATCAGGGTGGCTTCCATGTGGATGTGATGTACTGAGGAACCCAGAGGTGATGATTCCATATCCAAACCTAGCCTGAGGTCATGTGAGATAAGGACATCCATACTTGCCACCTGACCTACGTGCCCAGATTGAGGGAGGAGTGGCCAAATTCTTGGAGCTAGGAAAACATAACATATTAATCTGCCTATGTGAAGTCAACCACATGTGCTTATTACTACACTCTTTGTGCTGGATGCTCTCACAACAGCAAAGTACGTTTTTTTTTTTGGGGGGGGGGGGTCACCCAGGCTTACCTTACGTGAGCTGTCTCTCCCCCAATCCTTCTTCTCTTTATCTAAACCTTTAGTATCACTCTTTCAGCTGAAACACCTGACTGCTAAAAACTATAATTCCACTTGGCACACCCTCCAGCCCAGGTCAACAATATGAGCAGTGCAAAAGATTTACACCGGCTACACATCGCACGTTTGTATTTAGAGTGATTAGACCAGCAATAGATCTTTATATCTGACATAGATAAGTATTCTGTAGAACTTGGAACTTTTTTTTTATTATTGAATTACCCCTATATTCTTACTAATTTATAGATCAGCTAAACACCAATGAATATGAATTAATGTTGACATCAGAAATTAGTAACACCAGGGTTATGTTTTTGATTTGGAAAATAGATGACTCACAAATGGCTGGATTGAAATAAAAAAATATATATATATTCTTTTACAGGCTAAATGTCATGAGCCTAAATCACTTCTAAAGGTAATATTATTAGGAAAATTCCTAAGAATTAGCAGTAATCGGACCATTGATGATAACTTTGAAGATCTAGCTACAGATCTAAAAACTATATTGCTACAAAGAGAATAGGGAAAGTATAATTAAAAAGTATATATATATAAACATTATTTCATAAGTTTTAACACTGTAAATACATTTTTTACTACTACTTACAAGTTTAACATATTACTTAAAAAATAAGAAAACAATGTATAGAATATAATGCATATATTATAGTAGTGCATGTGTGGGAAATCCAGGCAATCTATACAAGGTACATGTGATATATGAAAAGCCTGACAATTTTAGGCAAGGTTGGAAATAGATGTGTTGCAGTTGCATATTTCATATTTTGGCTAAGTACTTTATATAACACTTTTGTATGACTGATTTAATTACTATATGTCCTATATGTTCTGCCTCATATACAGTTTGTGAATCATACATATCATACAAATCTTTCTGATAAATATATATATAAATATATATATATATATATATATATATATATATATATATATATATATATATATATATATGTTGTAATTATGAAAAAGTCCACAATCCTTACAATTGTTGGGGAAAAGTCCACTCAAGATCCTCTCACTGGGCAGACACAAGAATAGGAGGCAACACCTAAGGATGTCAATCATGGTTTCTTTTATTTCTTTTTACAAGCTTAGAGACCGCAATGAAAACTTCCTCATGCAAGAAAGTAACACAGTGGTCTGCCTTACTGTGTGACATTCACTTATTATATAGGTTAACAACAGAGGAAGATAAAATGAATATGGTCATAGGCTATTCTCGCTCAATCTGGTCACAAGCTAAATATGGTCATAAGCTATCTAGAAATATGAACATGTCAGCACTCCTAAATGTCCAAAAATATGTTAGCATTTTTCTCTTACAAGCTTTTTTGGCACCGGAGTGCCTAAAATAATGTCAGCCAACATTTGTTAGTAGATGTTCATGGGGACAGGACACACTGCAAGTTCACAGATGTCATGATACTACAAGCTAAAACTGGGTTAAGCAGAAAAAACATCAGATAAATCATAGTTCAATAAGTGTATCCACAGGTATAATAACACAATTACATAGTTACGACATAAGTACACAAAAATCATGTATAATTTCCTTTAGACAATTTATGAGCTTCATTGCTTTCATATAAGGTCAAATGAAACTACCGTGACACCCTTGACCGCCCCCTACTGGTGGAAATGCGGCATTGCGGGGCCACGCCCAGGAAGGGGTTAGTCTGTATGTGGGACTAGCCGGGCAAACATCGCCGAAGCTCTGCTAGAGTGTCGTTAAGGCTGTCCAAGCTGTGTATCTCAAACATGCTATACAACGTCCTAATAGGCCTGAACCCCGACGCAACAACTCTTTGAGGCTGACCGCCTGAGGCCGGGTCCAAAACAAAGTTGATGGATATCTGAACCACACTACTGGGGCATAGCGGCCTAAAGTGCTGGTGGAAACTGACTGAGCCTGTGAGGAGAATATCCGGGGTGGTTCGTGAGAGGAGCCAGTTAAAGGAGACCTCAAACCATAAGGTGAACGGGAGCTTGTGTTATGCCCCAGGTGAGGGTAGCCGGTGTGCCGTGCTGATTTATGCTACTGGGCACCCGGGGCTGGTGAGCATTTGCCGCTGAGAGGGGGTCTACTCCTTTATTACCATTGTGGAGACTGGCTTCAGGTTAATCTATCCCACAGCAGGTAACGCTGCCAACGCCCTGTTGCTATGAAAGTCTGACGTTGCGGAGGGTGAGTGCATGTTTGTATTGCTTCTGCTGCAATTAGTCCCAGAATATAACACCTGCATGTGAGGGCCAATTTGAATGATAGAAGTGGAGGAAAATAAGAAAGCTGCTGTGAAGTGTCCCCCATATGATGGGTTTTGAAGAATAAGATGGGAATTTTTTATTAACCAACATTGTCCAATTTACACCTATTGTGACATTTCCTATCGGTCTCATGAGGCTGGGGGGAACTTGATGGGAGAAAAGCGACTCTGCAAGCAAGATATATTTTATATGCCTTTTGGTATTTAAAACTGTTCAGCAAAGAAGAGCAAGTTACAAAGTGGACTATCTGTATACAATTTTTTATACACTCCTATTCTCCCATTTCTCTTCTCTTTTTCTTTTGGTTTTTGAGAAAGCCCTGTGGTATCTATGCATAGGTCTAAAGAACAACAAGCCCCTAGGGGTAAAGGCTCTAAAAAAACATTACAAAACAACAGCTCAAAAGCTATAGCTAATTTTCTCTCTCCTGTAGATAAAGAGAATAGACAGGACAAGAGAGAATCATATTCACTCTCTCAGTCCACGTTAGACTTTTCTGAAACTCCTATAGAAGCTGAGGTTATTATAGGAGATGAATCTGTGAGAGAGACCACTCCTGAAGAACAGCTTCAGCGTTAAAGAAAACAATGACAGCTCTTCTAATGGAGTTTCAGATATCCATCAGGGAAGAATTGATTGGCGAAATTAAAAATAATGCTAAGAATATAAAAACATTAACAGATAGAACAGAAATTGTAGAACAGACTCAAGAGGTTATTTTGAAGAATAATGATGAATTAAAGAGCGAGATAATGGGACTTAAAGAGGAGATCCAGACGCTAAAGAGCCAAAATCTCAGATTAGCGGAAGCTGAAAAACGATATAATATTAGAATCCGTGGTATATTACAGTCTGTTACCTTTAAAGACCTCCATCAATTTGTGGAATCCTTTCTGTTAAGCTTAGTGGAGCGCCAGAGCGAGAAGCCTATAGAGAGATTATACCGGATTCCTTTTCCACCTAACATGGGCAAAGAAATTGCTAGGGATGTAATTGTAAAACTGCATCATATGTCCTATAGAGAAGCAATACTAAAAGCTTCATTTAATAAAAAATGTTTTGAGAGTCCATATGAAAATCTTAAAATATTCCCAGATTTGACAGGAGAAATGTTATTTCAACGTAAGAAACTTCAATTTGTTACTAAAGTTTTGAGAGACAAACAGATTTCCTATAGATGGGGAAATCCCCCAAAATTGATTTTTTGGTATGAGAATCACAGATACATTATTAATGACACTTTGGAAGGGGAGAATTTCCTGACAAAATTAAATAAAAGTCAGTAATTATAGGTTGGTTCACAGCGGTTATTTAAATATGTATTGGAATATAAATATTAGATTGTCTTCAATCAAAACATTTTTGTAAAGAGTAGTGTATATGTATTATTTTGATAGAAAAAGGGGGGGGGAAGGGGAAAAAAAATTGAATGGTATTTTTTTGCTGCTAATTTAGAAGTAACATATAGATGGTACACTTTAATGAATTTAGATAATGGGGAAAATACACCATGTTTTGATTAATATTTTTTAAATTACTGTTTTACTACGGGAAATTTAAAGAGTAAAATATAAACTCACTAGTTGTTGGGTAACTTTTTAGATGTGAATATATATTTTCACTTTTTTTAATATTAACAAGAGGGAAACAATAAAGAAAACACTAACCTAGATAATGGGTAAAAATATATTAGTATTTAATAATGACACTAAGAAAATTTACTTTTATAAATTAGTGAGCAAAATAAAATTCAATAGTTAATTGCTATAAGGGAAGGGGTTCACAACTGGAGTAGGGAATTTAAAGGGAGAGTTCTATTTGAAATTCTCTCAAATTAAAGGGAATAATATAAACATCTAGAGTAGGATTTAAAGCTTGGACACCCAAGATAATAGTAAAAAACAGATAGAGGGTACAATAGAGCTTCGGCTAAGGCTTTCAGATGTATTTATCTGACATTGTTGCATCACTGGAGGGACTCTTCCTCTTCAAGGAGGACTGCTTACCGATATGCCTCAATGATTTGAGGAGGGATGAATGTTTTATGTTTGGTTTATGTATTTATGTATATTTTTATTTGTGGACTGGAATTAAAGTTATTCCAGGGGAACGGGGACTGACCATCATTTCTATTGTGATGCTAACAGCATGTCATTAAAGATAGTAACGCAAAACGTTCAGGGACTGAATCATCCAGCTAAACGTAGTTTTTTTCTAAAGAGCTTTCTGCAGCAAAAAGCAGATATAATCTGCTTGCAGGAGACTCATTGGCAGGGAGCTCCAATTACATTTTTTAATACACATTATAAAGTCGCATACAATTCAATGTATAAGAAAAAGGCAAGGGGTACCTCAATTTTTTTTAGTAACAAACTTATGGTCACAGAGGAATTTGTGGAAATAGATCAGGAGGGTCGTTATATATTATGGATAGGCACAATTGACCACCAAAAATACTCAATATTGAATGTATACGTGCCGAATAGATCCCAAATTAAATTTCTTAGTAAAATCTTAAAAAAGTTTAATAAACTGATACAGGGATCTCTTATCATTTGTGGAGATTTCAATATGCTCTCAGACCCAATTAAAGATAGAAAATCTGAAAATCGTTCACCTCCAGACTCATCAGTGATAAGATTGTCAAAACAGTTTATTTCTCTGATGACAAAATATCATTTAATTGATGTTTGGAAAGTATTGCACACCAATTAAAAGGATTTTACTTGTTTTTCTCCAAGACATCATACATATTCTAGGTTAGATTATTTTTTTGTTGATATCAATACACTAAAAAGAACTTTGAGAGTTGATATTGGGCCAAGAGTGTGGTCGGATCACGCTCTAGTTAACTTGGAATTGTTTTCGAAAAAATCTTCCATTAACTCAAAATCTTGGAGATTTGATTCCTCACTCATTGACTCAGAGACAAGTCGGGATTATCTTAAACTCGGCTTCAGTAGAATCTAACATTACACTTTGGAACACACATAAGGCTTTTATAAGAGGGATCCTGATTAAATTGCAAAGTCAAAGGAAAAGAGAAAGAGGAACTCCTTTGAGAGAATTATATATCCAATTATATAATCTGGAACTAAGAAATAAAATTAATCCTAATGCTTCTGACTCGATGTTGATTTAAAAAATCCAATTGCAGATTAAATCCATTAATCAGATGAGAACTGATAAGTCTATATGGCTTTTACAACAAAAAATTTACCATTATGGGAGTAAACCAAGTAAAATCTTAGCAAATAAACTTAGATCTCATGCTACTAAAAAAAGGGTTGATTATATTTATCACAATGGAACCTATCTTAATAACCCAGTCCAGATAGCAGAAGCATTTGAACAGTATTATTCTAGGTTATATAATTTGGAATTGGATCCTTCTTTTCAGAAGCCATCTCTGGAGGTCATTCAACATTTTTTGAATGAAATAGATTTGCCGCAAGTTTCACCAGAGGAAGTTTTAACACTAAATAATGATTTTTCCGAAAAAGAGATTTGTGACGTTATCTCTAAATTGAAGTTGGTACTGCCCCAGGCCCAGATGGTTTTGGAAATCATTACTATAGGTCTTCGGTAACAACCCTAGTCCCACATTTAAAAAATATTTTCAATGAGATTAAAAGAAAGGGACATATTCCTTCAGAAATGTCAGAGGCTCTGATTATCACTATACCAAAAAAAGACACAGGTATATTGGAATGTAAAGACTTCCGCCCCATTTCACTTTTGAATGTTGATGTAAAAATTTATGCTAAAATGCTGGCGGATAGATTGAGTGAGGTTATTCACAAACTTGTATCAATAGATCAAACTGGATTTGTACTGGGACGATTGGGCTCCGACATGTTGGATTTGATTTCATATTCTAAACACAAACTTCTCCCAACGGTGTTTCTATCAATGGACGCAGAGAAGGCCTTTGACCGAGTCGGATGGGATTTTATCAGGTGTGTACTCCAGAAATATGGCCTTGGCTCTTTTGGGTCTAAGTCCATTGGATCATTATACTCTTCCCCATCCGCTTCTGTCATTGGAAATGGGTTTAAAACGCAGAGATTTGCAGTTACTAATGGAACGAGACAGGGGTCGCCCCATTTCTCCGATAATCTTTGCATTGATAATGGAGCCCATGTCGGTTTCTATAAGAGATAACCCCTCTATTCATGGAATTACAGTTGGTAGGATACAGCATAAAATAATGCTGTATGCCTATGATGCGGTTGTGTTTGTGTCTAACCCCATTGACACTTTGAAAACTTTGCATGTAATAATAGATAAATAGTCTAAAGCCTCTAACTATAAAATTAATATCTCTAAGTCACAGGTTTTGGCTCTTAATTTAGCCAGTCTGGAAAAAGATTACTTGAAATCCATCTACCAGTATAATTGGCATTCTAATACTATAACTCATATGGGAATCATATTTTATAATTCTATCCAGTTAATAATTAAAAACAACTATAAGGAGCTATTAAATAAACTTACGAAAATTGTTTCCTCTTGGAGACCTTTGAATTTAACTTTAACAGCTAGAATAGCAGCAGCCAAAATGTCGCTTCTTCCAAGATTAAGCTATATATTTAGATCTATTCCTATTCCTTTATCCAAAACTTTTATAGTACATTTTCAACAAATAATAGCCAAATTTATCTTTCAGGGGAAAAACAACAGAATAAAGAAAGTTATAATTTTCAGAACATTTAGGAAAGGGGGACTAGCATACCCAATGATTCAGACCTATCATGATGCTACAATGTTTTCACATGCAGTCAAATGTATAGAAAGTTTGAAAGTGGTAGGTTGGCTGCAGGTTGAAAGATGTCTTGGGCTTCTTTTGAAGACTTGAAGGAAAAATTTGCTCCCTCATAAAAGTTGGCTTGAATATAATAGACTTCTGGCTGCGTTCAGAGATTCAATCTATTCTAGTTTTAAAGTTAGATCTTTAACTTCTTTTGAAAAACGAATGATTCTAGAAGATAGAAAGCACTTAATATCTAATTGTTATAAAATCTTGCGGGAGGAAATGGATAAATGCCCTTTTAACAAATCTAAAATTTGGCAACATTCTTTTAATCTCTCTTGGTCAGAAGAAGAATGGTCCGATATATTTATTCTCACAGATCAAATAATTAAAAATACATCATACAGAGAGCTACACTTTAAATTAAGTACTTAATGGTATTATGTTCCAACAAAAATGGCTCAGATTACTAAAAAAGATAATCTGAAGTTTTGTTGGAGGAACTGTGGTTTGGTGGGTTCACATGCCCATATATGGTGGAGTTGCCCAATAATTCAAAAATTTTGGGAAACTTGTTTTGGGCATATTAGGAATATTTTGGGCATTACCATTTCCTTTTCTGTAGAAAATGTTTTATTTCACATCTTTTCGAATCAGCTTGCTCTGGACATAATTGCGTTTTTACTTCAGATATTCATGGCATCTAAACTGTTGATAGCAAGGAGATGGGGTCAGTCTTCCGTTCCCTCTTGGGGTGAAATCACATATATGGTAGATAGAAACAGAAATCTTGAAAAATCTCTTCAAGAGCAAGGTCTTATAAAAATAAAACTTTATAAATGGAAAATTTGGGATCAAAATAAAGATCTTTCTCGGTTATGATTTAAGTTTTAATATCTCTGGGACTTAGCTCCCAGAAATTATAATTTCTGGTACAAGTTCACAATATGTATTGTAAATGTATGTCATGTTTTTTTATTTTGTCGTTTTTTTGCTGTGTACTCTGTTTTATATATTTATATTGTAATTGTCTACGTTTGATACCAATGAAAAAAAATAAAAAATGAAACTACCGTATATACAAGCCGACCCGAGTATAAGCCAAGGCACCTACTTTACCACAAAATACTGGGAAAACGTACTGACTCGAGTATAAGCCGAGGGTGGCACATGTGCTGCCCCCCCCCCCGTGTCCCTCTTGTGCCCTCTGTGTCCCCCTCTTGTGTGCCCTCTCTCTCTCCCCTGTGTCTCTTCCCCATCTCCCTCCCCTGTGTCTCTTCCCCTTCTCCCTTTCCTGTGTCTCTTCCCCCTCTCCCTTTCCTGTGTCTCTTCCCCCTCTCCCTTTCCTGTGTCTCTTACCCCCTCTCCCTTCCCTGTGTCTCTTACCCCCTCTTTCTTCTCTGTGTATCTTCCCCTCCTCTCCCTCCCCTGTGTCTCTTCCCCCTCTCCATTTCCTGTGTCTCTTACCCCCTCTCCCTTCCCTGTGTCTCTTACCCCCTCTCCCTTCCCTGTGTATCTTCCCCTCCCCCTCCCTTATCACACTCCTCATCCTCCCTCCTCAACCCCCTTCTTAGCCTCCCTCCTCAACCTCCCTCCTCAAACCCCCTCCTCATCCTCAACCTCCCTCCTCAACCCCCCTCCTCATCCTCAACCTTCCTCCTCAACCCCCCTCCTCAACCTCAACCACCCCATCCTCATCCTCAACCCCCCATCCTCATCCTCAACCCCCTCATCCTCAACCCCCCTCCTCATCCTCAACCCCCCCATCCTCAACACCCCATCCTCAACACCCCCCTTATCCTAAACCCCCTCTTCATCCTAAACCCCACTCCTCGTCCTCAACATCCCTTCTCAACCCCCTCCTCAACCCCCGTCCTCAAACTCCCTCCTCAACCCCCCTCCTCAAACTCCCTCCTCAACCCCCCTCCTCAACCTCCCTCCTCAACCTCCCTCTTCAACCCCCCTCATCAACCCTCCTCCTCAACCCACTCCCCAACCTCTCTCCTCAACCCCCCTCCTCAACCTCAACCCCACTCCTCATCCTCAACCCACCCATCCATATCCTCACCCCCCCATCCTCATCCTCAACCCCCCCATCCTCAATCCCCCTTCTCATCCTAAACCCCCCTCTTCATCCTAACACCCCCTTCTCACTTTACCCTTGTAATTACCTCCCCCTCTCCCTTTCTGCTCACTTACCTTCCATTTGCAGCTGCTTCTCCGCTCCTCCGCGCTCCTTCCGGCTGTGTCTTGACCCAGCCAATGCTAATGACATGACGCGCATGTGACGTCACGTCATTAGCATGTGCTTGGGTCCCGACGCAGCCGGAAGGAGCGTGGAAGAGCGGAGGAGCAGCTGCAGATGGAAGGTAAGTGAGGGGAAGGGAGAGGGGGAGGTAATTAGAGGGGTAAAGTGAACCTTAAAAAAAGGGCTGAAAAACTGGGCTTATACTCAAGTATATACGGTCATTTTTATCATGCACATTTTAAACACTACAAACATTTTTGAAGACAACAACATTATTTCAGCTCTTATCTGATATACCTTTCTGTGCAAGGGTTAAATCACTGAATCTTGTTGGGAGAGAACCATAATGTATACAGCTATATTACTGCTCATTCAAAGAAGAGGATTCAGAACAGGAATCTTTGGCATAAAAGCAAAATACACCACTGGAAAAAAAATACCCTTTGCCAGGTGCTACAAAGGAAAACCAGTTTTCCATTTTCCGTTGGACAAATAGCAAGCTGAACCTTTTTTTGTTCTTGTTGTCCTGTGAAAGTTATTTCTCTATTTTAAACTTATTTGAATTAATTACTTCCAGCATATCTGTTTCTGTTCAACATTTTCCTTTTCTTCCCCATATGCAATCATTACTGGGGTACCCAAGATACAGTCCTAGTCACACTTCTGTTCTTTATCTACACTCTCCTATGACTCCTTAATAAACCTTAGGATTTCAGTATGTTTTATGTGCTGATAACAGTGAAATATGTTTTTTTTCAGAAACAGAACTATACATCTCTTTTCTAGAATATGTTCATCCTTTCAAATGTCTCCTACAGGTCCTCATGTCCCAAGTTCAACATTTAGAAAACTGAGTACCTAGTCTTCCTCCCTTTCACTACATCTCCCACATCTCAAAAAACCTTATGTTGGACAATGTCATTATCACTAAAACACTACATACCTTCTGCCAGACTTTATACTCTGTCACCTTGACCCCCGCAACAGGCACTCTTCTCAGGCACTTTAAAGTTAAAGTGTATACACTCATCATATCCGACTTTAAAAGGTACTCCTTATCAGGCTTCCCAGATTCAAATACTCTACTGAATACTTCTTATCTGCAGCATCTCTGTCAATCACAAAATGTATAAAACCCTGGTCTTAATAGACAAATTGCCACCCATCACAAAGAACCAGGGTATGTGGGGGAAGAGGGTCCTCAAATCTCCTGTTTTTTGAGGGATTCCCGGGGGATCCACAACATGTATTTCATTAATGGCATGGGATTTGAGTTAGAAAGAGGAGGTCATAAACTCAGCTGCATACTAAATTTATTAAAGTAACCATTTCCCTGAAGTGATTTCAGTAGGGAAGGATACAGAATCACATATTATAATTGTCGAACTTTGAGACGTCATCACGCTTATCGCTTGCGAGCCTCACGCAGCAAAACGAGACTTTAACTCTGAGCACTTAGGCGATGCACGCCAAAGGCAATCATTGTCTGCGAACCTCGCATAGTGAGGCGAGCCATTAACTCACAGCACTTAGGTGATCAGGGCCAAAGGCGCTCATCGCCTGCGAGCCTTGCGTAGTGAGAAGAGCCGTTAACTCGCAGCACTTAGGCGATGAGCGAAGCAAGGCGAGCAGTGGAGGCAATGAAACACGTGGGACTTGGCCTCCAAACACTTAGGAAACGCTGATGCGGGACTTAGGAAAATTACGAGATGCGGGACTTAGAAAAAAAATACAAGATAGGAAAAATACAAAGTTAACGGCCGGACTGCGCAACTCGAAAAACACAAAAAACACAAAAAACTAAAAAAAACATCACACACAGCACGAGGGGACAGCCAGGACGTCTGGGAGTGAGGTGGAACGCAAATTTAAGTATATTTTGGCATGAGTTTTGGCACTCGATAATCACCTAAGCGAGAAAAAAATGGTGGGCAAACAAAATGGAAACAATGCCACACGACTCTGGACCGCGCAAAACACCACCAACGACGTACCACTTTCACCCAGGAACCTACAAGGTACAAAATACACTATTACAAAGGACTGCAAGTGCTCGCAAACTGAGTAGCACATAGACAAACTACACTATTTTACAACCCTAACTTGCAACTAACAACATTACGCATCTAAAGTAGCGCTTTACACAAATAAACCAATGGTTTGCCCTCGCGCCCGCAGCCTATTTCTAATGCACAGTTGGGACATTCATAAAACTATGTCCTCAGGCCAGCAACAGTCCAGCTGGACATTATATGCTACAGGACAATAAAATGATATAGAGATATAGAGAGGAGCCAAAGGACACTCGAGGAGAGGCTTGCAATGAGCCCTGAAAGTCCTTAGAGTATAAAAAGCTTAACATTGTGTGCCAAACAGCATTGCCATGGCTTCAAATTTTATGGACCGTCAGTATTAATAGTTTAGACAATATATTGCTCTCTGTGATTAAACTATATATATATATATATATATATATATATATATATATATATATTTTGTAATAAAATTATACAAGGGGTGTATGTAGGTAGCAGACTTACCAGAGCCCTTTTTCCCCTAGGAAGTGAAGGAGTTAAGCCTCCTACAACTTTGTGATGAGCACCAGGAGAGACAGCACCTCTGCACTCTGGATCAAACCCACAGACTGTTGGAGCAGAAAAAACTTACAGGCCTGTATATTTGAATGCTTTGTTTTGCATTAGTTTTAGGTAGTGAGGAAACTGTTACTACTGTTGTACCTGTTGACCAAGTTTGCAGTGAAAATCCTTAGAGCTATAACGACCTTCTGAGCTATTTCATTGCAGTGCTGGTCAACACGGCACTGACCCTAGAAGTGGCAGCTAGTTTGTCACATTTGGTGGCAGTGGTGTGATGTATTGTTTGCGAATAAGAAGACAGCCCACAGTGCAAAAATGGAGGAACTAATGAAAGCTCTAATACAGACCACTAACCGTCAGCAGGAGACTACACAACAGTTCCTGAGGCAACAGGTCCAGGCGACACAAGCCCAGGTGGAACAACAAACTAGAGCAGCCCAGGTCTTGGCAGAACAACAGGCCAAAGCCATGGAGGAACAGAAGCTGCATCGGGAGACAAACCAAACGACCTTAATAGTGAATAAGCCCAGAATTATGCAACTTTGAAAGCAGAGATCCTGGCCAGATCCGGAGTTACCCGCAGCGTCAGAGCACAAATATACCATTTGTGGAGGTTTAGGGAGAATAAGTCGCCAAACCCACAGATGTTTGAGTTGATTCACTTAGACCAGAGGTGGCTACACCCTGAAAGCAGCAGACCAGGAAGAATTATAGAGTTTCTGATCATGGACAACTACTTGAGAAGTTAACCACCAGGCTAAGAGAATTGGTGGGGCAAAACGAGCCAGAGACCCCAGACGAGTTCATTTCACTGACAGAAAGATATCTGGCCATGAAGGAACTAACCCGGTGTTCAAAGGCGGCCTAACAACCCCAAGATTCAAACCCCCAACTGGATGAGAACCAGACCAAGACCCATGAAGCTGGAAGTTGCATGACACCTGCCACAAAGGAACCCAGAAAGTTTGGTTCCTGAAGAAAATAAGCAAAAAGGGACCCCAGTAAGCAATATCAAATGTTTTTTTTCTTCAGAGAATTAAGACACATAGCTACCTATTGCCCAAATAAGGAGGAACCCATGCAGTCCAACCTGGGGGAACCTACGTACCACTGTAGTATGATCAACCTGGTAAGCGTGGCCGAAAAACTATATCAGTTTATCAAAACCATAAAAATTTATGGAAAGGAAACCATCACATTAATGGACTCTGGGAGTGCGGTGACCCTCTTTTTAGGGAAAATTATAAGATCTAGCGAAATACAAACCTCAAAGAAGGTGGGCATTACATGCTTACATGGGACAGTGAACCTTTACCCTACTGGTACTGCAGCACTGGAGGTTCAGGGGAAAAAGATGTTGCTCACCGCTCCTGTAGTAGCTAACAGACCCTACCCCAACTTGAAGATCTCCTCCGAACAGGAAAAGGTAAAAACCAAAGACAATCTGAACAAAGAACCGTAGGGGTGAAGGGAAACCCTTTGGCCACTCCCGTCGTTCATGAACAAGGATCTATTCTCATGATCTGGGAAAACCTGCAAAACTAAGCAGAAAATGAAGAAAGCTAGGATAGGCACAGAGATAAGGAGGAAAGGCGTTGAGGAGGCTTCACCATCCTGATAGACAGAAGAAAGGCAGGGGACAGTCTGGAAAGGTCCCATGACTCAACCTGATGAAGAGAAGGCCCAAAGAGAGAACCTACAGAAGAGGAGCTTACTCCACCACAGGGGTTCCCTGACAAGAATGACTATGCACGTGATCAAGATGTGGATCCGATCCTACAGAACAAACGTCGTCTGCTTGTGGAAGTGAACGGGACTCCAGTCACCGGAAGAGAGAGGAGATAGGGCCCATATTTCATACTACGGAAAAACTTGCTGTACAGGATTGTTCCTTTAAAGGAAGAAGCACTGGAGCAGCTCTTAGTTCCCAGAGCACAAAGGAAGAAAGTCCTTGATTTGGCTCACCGTAACCTCCTTCGGAGCCACCTTGAAAAGGATAAAACCCTGGGAAAGATATTGAAGCGTTTTTTTTTCTGGCCCTGCATAGTTGCCGAAGTAGCCCGGTACTGTGCGTCTTGCCCTGGATGTCAGTTGACAGCTCTCCGGCCCAATCTAAGAGCACCACTGGTGTCTTTACCCATGATTGAGGAGCCGTTTTTGAGAATAACAATGGATCTGTTGGTCCCACTTGAAAAATCAGCCTGAGGACACCAATACATCCTCGTAATAATGGACTATGCCACCAGATACCCGGAGGCCATACTCTTATGCACTGCCCCCCCCCCCCTGAAAAATATAGCAAAAGAGCTCATTCAACTATACGCAAGGGTGGAGATACCCAAAGAAATCCTAACGGACCAAGTGACCCCTTTGTGTCAAAACTGATGAGAGACATGTGCCAGCTTTTACAGGTGAAGTCACTCAGGACCTCAGTTTACCATCCTCAAACAGACGGATTAGTAGAACAGTTCAATAAAACTTTGAAAGTATGCTAAGAAATGTTGTGGCATGAGATGAGAAAAATTGGGACTTACTCCTACCCTATTTGCTCTTCGCGACCAGAGAAGTCCCCCAAGCTTCCACAGGATTTTCTCCTTTCCAACTCCACTACGGCCGCCATCCCAGAGTTATTCTGGACATATTAAGGGAAAAATGGGTAGAGCAAATAGTGCCTGGCGAAAATATTGAGGATTATGTAAGGAACATGAGGGAAAGAGATCATATGGAACAAGCTCAATGTTACCAGCAAACCTATTACAACCGCACAGCCCAGGTGAGAAAGTTTCAACCCCACGACAGGGTTTTGGTATTAGTGCCGACAACCAAAAGCAAATTACTGACCCGATGGCAAGGCCCCTACGATATTATTGAAGCCAATAGGGGAGGTGGATTATAAAGTCAGTCAACCTGAATGTCAAAAGAAAGAACAGATATACCATATAAACCTTCTAAAACCTTGGAAAGAGCAAGCAAATTTAATTTGAATGGTTGCTGTGTCACCTGTGTTTTGACTTCTGACAGAATTGTTTAACGGTTCTCCCCATATGCCATTGGCATTTCCCATGGTTTAGAAGGAACCCAAGATTTTTTTATCTGACTTTTTTTTTCCTAACAAAAATTACAGGAATAACATTTAAATCCTAACACACAGTGATATAGACAAAATGGTAATTTGCTATGCAGCTGGTTCCTCACAGTGACAATTTACCTTACCACAGCCTTCAACAATTGTAACTCAAAAGACACTGAAAATGAAGACGCCAGCACCATTCAACATGAGGAGCAACATGACCCTACTTTTGAAGCAAGTACATATTGTTCTGAGCCCATCAATTCAAGGATAATTTAAACGACCTTGAATTTTTCCAAAAAACTGGCTGAGCTTTTGGGTTGTAGACTTAAGGGCTGAAATATACTTGAGCTAGACACTGAAGTGTGTTTTTTTTTTCTCTCTCTCACTTGGATTTCTTCCCTGTGCTGTCAGCAACGAAGATGGCAAGCAATTTCACCAAGATATCATGTGCATGGAAAAGAGGTACCAGGACAAGTGGAGTCCAAGTAGGCTTGTCCTCTTCTGGATTGTTACCTTGTTGTGGAGAAGGGCCTTGTGTACTTCAATGAAGCTGTGAGCTATATCATGTAGGGTCACATGAGAGAGGGCAGGTCATAGCAAAGAGGTCAGGCAAATTGTGGTGCACTGGAGAAGGAACAGGCAACCCACTCCCGTAACTTTGCTGAGATAACCTTATGGATATGCACAAGCAGAGACATAACAATATGGTACCTGAAGATGAGCCCCTTAGGTTAGATATTGTCTACCACTTTAATGGAAATAGCAGAGGGCAAGTACAAGTAGCACCAGATCTAATGAAATGCTTGGACCAAAGTTGAGAGTACACCCTGCTGCGGATGGGTCTGAAGGGGAAACGAAAGTCCTCTGCTGCAAAGAACCATTCAGCATAGGAACCTGGAATGTTAGAACTATGAGCCAAGGCAAATGGACATGGTAAAACAGTGAATTCAAATGGACTGGAATAGTTACATAGTTACATCGTAATTAAGGTTGAAAAAAGACTTTCAGTCCATCAAGTTCAACCTTTTAAGATCTCCTCTGATCTGCAATATGCGGATTAAATATTTATTAATTAGTTGTTAATTAAATATTAACACATTTTTTTTCTTTATTATTAATTAATCCAGAGGAAGGCAAATAGAAAAAAAACCCAAGTGAAACTTAGCCAATCGTCTAAAAGGAAAAAAAAAAAAAATCTTTCCTGTCTCAGATACTGGCGATCAGATTTCTCGAATCCGCTGTCACCACCTCCTCTGGTAGAGAATTCCACAGGTTAACCACCCTTACTGTGAAGAACCCTTTTCTTTCTTTAAGGTGGAATCTTTTTACTTCCAACCTCAAGGGATGTCCTCTTGTCAGTTGAAAACTTCTTGGCACAAAAAGCTCCATTGAGAAATGTTTATATTGACCCTGGATGTATTTATATGGTAATCATATCTCCTCTTTTTCTAGAGAAAAAAAGTTTAATTTGGTTAGTCTTTCTTCATAACTTAGCCCCTCCATTCTCCTTATTAGTTTTGTTGCCCTCCTCTGTACCTTTTCCAGCTCTAAAATATCCTTTTTATGAAGTGGTGCCCAAAAGTGTACTCCATACTCCAAATGAGGGCGTATTAGAGAGTAGTATAGTGGCAGAATTATATTTGCTTCCCTTGCTTCTATACCCTTCTTAATACATGCTAATATGTTATTTGCATTTGCAGCTGGTGCTTGGCTTTGAGCACTGTTACCTAGGGGGTTGTCCACAAGCACTCCCAAATCCCTTTCAATATCTGATACACCTAGATTTGCTCCATTAAGATTATTAATTGCATGGCTATTTTTTCTTCCCAGATGCATAACTTTACATTTATTCATATTAAATCTCATCTGCCATTTAGATGCCCATTCCTCAATTATATGTAAATCCTTTTGGAGGAAAAGCACATCTTTATCTGATTTCATTAACTTGCACAACTTTGTGTCATCAGCGAAAATGGAGACACCACACTCCAGTACCACCTCTAAGTCATTAATAAATATGTTGAAAAGGAGAGGACCTCATACTGAACCCTGAGGAACCCCACTTACCACATTGGTCCAATCGGAGTATGTTCCATTTACAACAACCCTTTGCTTCCTGTCTTTTAGCCAGCTCTCAATCCATGAGCAGATATTTACTGCAATTCCTGTTTCTCTTAGTTTGCACAATAGTCTCCCATGTGGCACTGTATAAAAAGCCTTTGCAAAATCCCAAAACATCCACTGAGTTGCCTTGATCCAGGTTCCTACTAACCTCCTCACATCCCTCATAAATCCATATTGACTCCTACTTATAATCCTGTTCAAATAGACATATTCTTGTATATTATCCTTTATTGGACATGGCTTTTAAAAGCTTCCCCACTACAGAAGGGAGACTCACTGGTCTATAATTCCCCGGATTTGCTATTGCTCCCTTTTTAGATATAGGTATCACATCTGCTTTTCTCCAGACATCTGGGAAAGACCCTGTGTTGAGTAAATCTTGAAAAAATAAATATAATGGTTTGGCTATTACAGAACCCAGTTTCCTCAGTACCCTTGGATGTATTCCATCAGGACCCGGGGCTTTATTAACATTTATGTTTTCCAACCTCTTTTGGATTACTTCCTGTGTTAACAATTACTTCCTTTGTTAACCAATTATTTGGCAAAGGTAAAGTAGCCCCATTATGTTGCAGTGTCCCAACCACTGGTACCTCCCTTGTGTATCCCGAAGAAAAGAACCTATTTAGCTCATCTGCCTTTTCCTGGTCACTAATTTTCAGATGGCCTATGTCACATCGTAATGTTCCTATAGCTTCCTTCCTTACCTTCTTCCCATTAATATACTTAGAAACATTTTAGGGTTGGTCTTACTCTCTTTTGCAATTAATTTTTCATTTCTATTTTAGTCAGTCTAATCGCCCTTTTGTAAGCCTTGTTGATTTCCTTGTTCTCCTGTAAAGCAGTCTCTGTCCCCTCTTGTTTGTGTAATTTACATACCTGTTTTTTACTCTGTATCTTGATCTTTAAATCATTGTTAAGCCACATTGGGTGGGATTTACTCCTTTTACTTGTATTCCCATAACAGGATATTTAATATCAGACAAACACCAGATCTTCTAATGTGGTCAAGAATCCCATAGAAGAAATGTAATAGCCGATGTAATCAATCAAAGTGGCCAAAGCAGTGCTTGTTTACAACCCAAAAAATGACAGAATTATTAAAAATTGAAATTAATTGCAAGCCACTTAACATCACATCAAGTCTATGCTCCAACCATGGATGCTGAAGGGATTGACATTGTCCAATTCTACACGTCATAGATATAACACCAAGAAAAGAGCAGCACATTTTTTACAGGCTGGAAGTCAATATCCTAATGCTCTCTAAAAGTGGATATTAATAGGACAATGTGAGAATTTCAAAGAACAAGATAAAGATATAAGAACTCAATTCACACAAAAAGTATATAATATAGCATGGTTAATAAAAGAGCAAAATGGTCATAAAATGCCTTCACTGATCTGACCCTGGTCTCATGTTCTTAAACTGAAGTCAACATATCACATATATAGTTGTGAGCGTACGGGCCGTTGCTCACGCTTGCGGGCTCGCATAGCGAGCCCGCGGCCCTCGCGAAGCGAGGGCTGCGGGCCTCAGTTGCTGGGATGGAGCGCCGAAGGCGCTCCATCCCAGCAACTGAGGCCCCTGCCCGCAGCGTACGGCCCGTTGCTCACGCTTGCGAGGGCCGCTGCTCGCGCAGCGAGCCGCGGCCCTCACTTGCTGGAATTGAGCAGCCACCTCCTCCCCACAATGCCCCGCGCAGGGCCGCCCAGTCCGCAGTTCGGGTTCACCCCCCGCACAGCAAAGCGAGGGCCGCTGCTCGCGCAGCGAGCCGCGGCCCTCAGTTGCTGTAATGGAGCAGCCACCTCCTCCCCACAATGCCCCGCGCAGGGCCGCCCAGTCCCCGGTTCGGGTTCACCCCCCGCACAGCAAAGCGAGGGCCGCAGGCAGGCATGGAGGCGCTCACCACCTCACTATAACTTCCCCCTACCCTCGGGCGGACCCCCCAGGAGCACAGCGAGCCACGGACATACACGGGACTCCCCCGAGCACACACAGGCCTGCCCCCCGGGCTGGACAGGTGAGTAGAGCCTGATAGGGCTTCATGTGGGGTGACAGGGCACATGATAGGGCCTGGGACCACAGGAGTGAGCGCTATATAGGTGTGGGACAAAACTATATGTGTATATGTATATATATATATATATATATATACTGTGTGTTTTTTTAATATATATATATATATATAACACACAGTATATATATATATATATATATATATATACTGTGTGTTTTTGTAATATATATATATATATATAACACACAGTATATATATATATATATATATATATATATATATATATATATATATACTGTGTGTTTTTTTAATATATATATATAACACACAGTATATATATATATATATATATATATATTAAAAAAAACACACAGAGTGTATATATATATATATATATATATATATATATAAAAACACACAGTATATGTATATATATATATATGTATATATATATATATATATATATATATATATATATATATATATATATATATATATAAAAACACACAGTATATGTATATATATATATGTATATATATATATATATATATATATAAAAACACACAGTATATGTATATATATATATATATATATATATATATATATATATAAAAACACACAGTATATGTGTGTGTGTGTGTGTGTGTGTATATATATATATATATATATATATATATATATATATATACACTGTGTGTTTTTTAATATATATATATATATATAGCGTATGTATAGTGTGTGTGTGTGTGTGTATATATATATATATATATATATATATATATATATATATATATATACACTGTGTGTGTATACAGTGTGTGTGTGTATATAGTGTGTGTGTACAGATATACAGTCAGTGCATACACCTATATGTGCATGTATAACGTACCGTATATTGCACGGCACATTACAGTCAGTCATTGTATATGTGCCTCATCTCCATCTTATTGTGTGTATATATATAATGTGTGTGTATATTGTGTGTGTATACACACATTATATATACACACACATTATATATATATATATATATATATATATATATATACACACACAAACAACATAATGTGTGTGTATATATTGTGTGTGTGTGTATATTGTGTGTGTATATATATATATATAATGTGTGTGTATATAATGTGTATCACATATATAGTTGTGAGCATGCGAGCCCGCTCGAGCCATTGCTCACGCTTGCGGGCCGCCGAACAAAACGAAAACGAGGCTACAACACACTAAACACGCAAAACACCCCAAGAAACTTGCAAAACACCACAAAACACCTACGGATATTCTGCTACAGACGCATAACACACATTACCCGCCATTTTAGAACAATGCGGAAGTACACGAGTACGCTAACGGTTTGGTCTCGCGCATCCACAGTGTTACACTACACACATTCATCACGCTTACACAGCAGCTCCACACCACTAATGCTGCAGCAACATCAGAACAGATTGACAGCTCTTCAACACAATGCTTCAAAATAGGTAAAGTATATTACTTTATTAATCTATTAGTTATTTTATTAGTATACACCAAACAGCATTAGCTCACTTACAATTTCATTGCCGTCATTTTTTGACGGGCAATTCGCTAGTAATATATAAAAAGGAATGTGGCCTTTGAGAAAGCTGGTATACGCAGAGAAACCGGTTAGGCGGGCATCCATTGAGCTGACAAGAGACAACACTAAGATAAGTACTCCTAAAGGATGTATCTCATTAGTCCTCATATGATCAGTAGGTCCTGTTTGGGGTCCCATCCTACTATTAAGTGGATGGGGATATTGACTGCCAGACAGAGGAGGTATATATGTTAATACCTATAATGATAGGCTTATTGGTATCTTGTCTCGCTATAAACTATTGATTTTAACAGTGTTATTTTTTGAACCCTAGAATTTAAATATGAGTTATGAGGGTTCATTACCACACTTCATGAATAAGATAGGGTAATGTGATTAATCTAAACACATACTTCATTTACTGCATGGAGATATCAACTACAGCACTTTTTTCTGCATCCAATACCATAGATGTTTCTATTATTATATGAGAGCCTACAGATTATGTGTATTCAGCATTAGATTCAATATTAGAGTTCTTTTTAATTCCCAAAATTGCACAATACACTTTATTTATTTATTTATATCTGAGCATTAATGCCAATATTAGTATAATGCATGTTTCTTCCATGCATTAGATACAAGGCTACAATATTGTGGTTCTTTAAGACACACTATAAGCACATTTTTATTGTATCATTAATACTCAGTATGTTATAGGTTGTATATTCCATATTTATTTCTTCATTAGAAAAGCACTGTAGCACCTTTTTTTTTTAAAGTCACCTTATTATTGTTATATACTCTATATATGTATAGAGCATAGAGCACAATACTACATATATTAGTCTTCTAAGTTTAATTATTTTTTTCTTTAACATTAGATTTTATATTGGTCTATTATGATGTACCGTATATACTCGGGTATAAGCCGAGTTTTTCAGCCCTTTTTTTAAAGCTAAAAAGGGCCCCCTCGGCTTATACTCGAGTCACTCCCCCTATTGTCTCTCTAACCCCGCCGTGTCTCTCTAACCCCCCCCCCCATGCCCCTCTAACCCTTCTTCTCCAGCCTCTGCTCCGTCTTGATGCCAGGACTCGGTATATGCTAATAACTCGGCGCTCATGTGACGTCACATGTACGCCGGGGTCAAGACGGAGCAGAGGCTGGAGAAGAAGGAGGTAAGTGAGGGGGAGGTATTTAGAGGGGAGAAAGTGAGGGGGGTTGATGAGGAAAAGGGGGGTTGAGGTTGATGGGGGCTGAGGAGGGGGTTGATAAGGAGGAGGGAGATTGAGGTTGAGGAGGGGGGTTGAGGTTGAGGGGGGGTGAGGAGGGGGATGAGGATGGGGGGTTGAGGAGGGGGGTTGAGGATGAGGAGGGAGGTTGAGGATGAAGAGGGAGGTTGAAGTTATGGAGGGGGGTTGAGGTTGAGGATGAGGGGGTTGAGGTTAAGGATGAGGGGGTTGAGGATGAGGAGGGGGGTTGAGAAAGAGGATGAGGAGTGGGGTTGAGGGGGAGGCTGAGAATGAGGAGGGTGATAAGGGAGGGGGAAGAGACACAGGGAAGGGAGAGGGGAGAAGAGACACGGGAGAGAGAGGGGGAGGAGGAGGAGGGGGAGCACATTTCCCACCCTTGGCTTGTACTCGAGTCACTCATTTTAACCAGTATTTTGGGGTAAAATAGGTGCCTCGGCTTATACTCGGGTCGGCTTATACTCGAGTATATACGGTATTTAATAAAGGTTATTGTTTTTTTTAATACTGAAATAGGTGATGTATACTGTTCTCTATATATTAGTTTGAACCTAAACTTAGTTTGCTACTACTTACATTGGAACTTCTGAGAAGGTTTGTGATTAGTTGATATAATAGTGGGTGATTGTCCTGGCCCATTCCATGTATGTCCCATGGTGTTTGCTATGACCAGTGCTCTGGGGGATCTGTCACCAAGAACTCTGACGTAATACAAAGCAGCTTCCATAGAAATTTTAAAAAGGGCTCAGTAAATCCAGACTTGATAGCATACCTGTATCAGAAAGATCTGCAAAGATTAATAGCAGTTCTACTTCTGTTTCTCCTAATCTCTAGATGACAAAATGAAATCTGAAAACTCTGCAGCAAACTTGATTTGCAACATAAATCAGGCCTTTTCTAATAATATAACAGATGTTAATAGAAAAGCTAGAGCGTAAATCCAAAGGTTTTGTGGAAAAATGAACACAATTAGTCACCAGTATCAGAGCAGTTGCTAAACATACACATCAAAAAGAAAACAAGAGCACAGTAAGCCTCATACTGAGGTAGTTTAAATGAACAACATTTGTTAAAATTGCCACAAACAAAAAAATCAGGCTCTCTTTCCATTGGTATATAGTCCTTCTCTTTTAACTGTGATCTTTTATATTAATGGAACACATATTTGTTTACATGGAACACCTTCAATTTACCTACTGGGCTCAACTTTACATTGTTATTTATAAGAAAACAATGCTAATATATCACAAAAAAAATTCTGTCTTCAGTATTGCCTGAACTTGCCATTCTATGCAAGAGACTTTATAAATTAATATTTTGTTCCTCAGACTGGTCAGAAATTGTCGCCATCGGCAAAACAACTTTTGGAGTATTATAATATAAGATGATGTACACAGAACAGAACAATCAGAAATGTGGAAAAATCTCAAGAAGTTTGACAGATCAGAGCACCGATCTGCAATCTGGAAGTGATCTCAGTTCCCTTTCATCTCCTGGTGCATGACTGTATCCAACATTGCTTTCTACTCTCAAGAGTGCCTCCTCCATGTTACTACCTCACATGCCCAGATCAATGTTTTCTAACTTTTAAGATTCAGTTGCACATCTTGGCATCCGAGAAAGAACCTCACTACTGTTACGATGAGAGTATTTTTTTTTTTACATCTTATTTAACATTGATAAATGTTCCTAGATGTTTATCCAATTGTTTCTTGAAGGCATGCTGACATGACTTCACTCATGCCATGTAGTGTTGCAATTAAATTGGGACAAAATGTTGTGGATTCTGCCCATATGATTCGCAAACTCCTACACATTAGTTATATAATTGTAACTATTGCAATGACCACATCCATATAGCCCTTTTGGGAAATGATGTGTATTTCTCTTGAATACTAGTTGGTCTTTCAGATTAGGGCTTCTACGCCAAGTAGTCTTTACTCAATAAACTATTATAGCAGCCAAATCTGGTTCTGCTCTCGGAACACTAAAATGTTGTTCAAAGTTTTACATATTTCCTGCTGCTGCGAGTTAACCAACTGTGATGATATTGATTAGGCTCTCTTGCAAAGGCTTGGATAAAGTTATCACAGTTGAAATCTTTTTCTTAATTTTCAGTAGTGCTCAGAACAATGAGGGAGGTGGGGAGAGGTACTGCAATGGCCATTAAAACTGTTTAAAAATGCTATTTTCTGGCTAAAACTTGAATTTGCTTCCATTTGCACATGTATGTATGTTTATTATTGGTGAACTAAAAACTAGGTTAAACATGAAAAACACTTACATTGGTCCTTTACTTTGTGAGCCTTATATACCTGTCTCCTGCCTTTGGAAGTCTACACACAATTTCAGAATTTCAGTTTTTCTGAACAATTTTGAATTTTTAATGTAATGGGCCAAGCATTTTCGAACACCCATGCTTGTGGAAACAGAGGTCTTTCACGTTAAATTTGACAAAAGAAAGTCTTGTGAAAGTCTGTTATCACCTTTGGTCTGAATTCAGCAATGTGTAATCTTTTGGAATATTTCTTCTACACACAATGCTTGGAGTTCTCCTACTCTCTGAGCTGGTGTGTTTGCAACAAGAAACACAGTTTTTATGGCACCCTACTTTCTGGCGCACGGGCATGCGCGCCGAAAATAGTGCTCCCAACATCTGTGCTCTCACTCTCCCTGTCACTTAGCTTCGGTCAGCCATCTCCCCTGCACCTCGTTTTCCGCCCTTAGAACCTGCTCTCTCCTCAATAACCCTCCTCCCCTGTACCCCATGTAAACCCTGAGCTGTGCTGAATGATGTACATTGTGGCTACTGTCCGACTGACTTTAAAGTCAAAGGTACACCGTCCTGGCTGCTGAGGGTCTAGAGAGGGCATGGGGTACAGGGGAGAAGGCAGGGGTACAGGTCCAGGGGAAGTGAGGAGAGAGCAGGGTGCTGATGGCTGAAAATGAGGTGTAGGGGAGAGGGCTGACCGAAGCTAAGTGACAGGCAGAGTGTGAGTGCAGATGTCGGGAGAGCTATTTTTGGTGCGTATGCGTCGGCGCGTATTGGCTATGCGCCAGAAAGTCATGCCACCAGTCATTTCAGTGAATTATCCTCCAATGTTTCTAAAGATTGGCCAGTAAATACTTCTCGGACCCAGTTTACATGCCAGCTGGGACAATCACACCATTCCATAGTGCACAAGTAAATCTTTTTACTTAAATATTTTCTGCAAAAGTTTGCCTGTAAGAAAACCGACAGTAGGAATATAATTCTGTTAATCTATCTGTTATTGCTGTGCCACTTCAGAAAGTACTTCCAAAGCCTCAAATAGATTTGTGAAGAGACTGTGTAATAACATCTCAATCACTTATCCAGACAATTTATTTTACTTTCATCCATAACCTTTCAGTTTTCAGACCACCCGATGAAGTGCTTGCATGCTGGGAAAACAAAAGCAGGTCTTGAAAATTACCATGTCTGGTTAACACTGATGGTCATCTCAAATTGGAGAACCATGCTTTTCTGGGCTAAAACAGTACTATCAGTATAAGTAGTGCACTGCATATCTGACATTTCTCCAACACTTTTGGCAACATTGGAAAGGAGGAGAAACAAAACCACAGAAAAAATACATTGCTGGTTAAAAGCATTAAATGCAGCTGGTTTCCCTTGTTTTTGCAGGACATAAAGATGTCCAGGGTTATACTTTTACGGATGGCAATGAAATTTAATTCCGGCAATCAGCACGGAAGGGGTATGAGATGAAACACTCCATTTAACAACCACTTTCCAGTGGAACTTCTGCAACTGACTTGTTTGCACTTTTGATATGTCGAGCGGAGATTGATAGTTGTTCCTATGCCATTTCATAATTTGTGCTGACAGTCTTTGCAAAGGCTGGCTTCTCGTTCATCCTGGGTGGTTGATGAATGCCACCATTGTCAAATGGTCCAACTGAATCCAGCAATTGTCCATGATGTGTCATTTGTATGGCACACTGGGCGCATGCAGACTCATTGAGTGGCTTAGATCTTTTCACCTCACCTGTTGTGTCCTATTGGATCTGTGCACCACACTTCAGTGACAACAGAGAGGAAATCTGTGCAATGCTCGAGGGTCGTTCCAGCCAATTGTGCATTATTAGGTTGTGTTACAGACATTCAGTAATTCGTGTAATCCAAGTTTTAGAAATATGTATGTGTACAACTTCATATTGACATTTACAACCCTATTAAATTGTGATGCAGACAATTGAATAGGGCTCTATATAAGCACAGAGCCTATTTTTTTTACAGAAGTTTTTAGTTAGTGAATTTCTATCCAAAGAAAGGTCTTCACTAACTAAAAACTTCTGAAAAAAATGCTGTGTGCTTATATAGAGCCCTATTCAATTGACCGAATCACAATTTAATAAGGCTGTTAGTCTATAGAACTTACACTCCAGACGTATATGTTTCTTCTGGACTTTGAAATTAAATATCAGGATGAACTGAAGAAAGCATGACATGAACAAGGCTACAAAATAGTGATTTTACCTTAAATGTGGAACTTTTCTCCAAAAGGGGGATCTTTGGGTGGCTAAAAAGGAGATTTGCTGTGAAAAGAAGGAATACACAATTTTAAACATATTTGTGTTAAGGTTCACCTGCTAGCTACCTGCTTGTTCTTCCAGGTCACAGGTTTCTAACCTTTATTTGATAAAGGAGCCTCAAAAGATAAAGTATTCAATTTTAAGGAGCTTTACTAAAGTTTGCAATTTTACCCATCAAACACCCATTTGTAAAATTTTCTCAAGTACATTGAAATTAGATTCAAGTATCTGGAAGCAAATGTGATTTGGGAATAAAACATGCATGTGTCGTGCAAAGGAGCTGTACTTTTAACTGAAACTTTCTGATGGATTGATTAAAGGTGCAATGGTTGACAATTAGGTCATAAGGGCTTTAAATCATTATCTTATCATAATCATTATTGTACACTTGATGTCTATTATTAAAAATGCAAGTAATTATGTATGCATTCATACCAAGTAAAAAAAGGTAGAGGTGTAAGAATAAAGAAAAACATGCAATTACATTAATCTTGATATTCCCATCCAAAGTGCGGCATGAAGCTGAAAAAGTAAATAAACTGTAAGTAATCATTTTATAAAACCAACTATAGATAATAATCAATATTAAACCACTTAGGACACAGAGTATAGAGCGTACTTATGCAGAACACCTCATGTTCTTTAAAGGAACAAAGTAGTCTCTTATTTCGATCATGTATTTAAAAGTTCGTCTTTGAAAGAATATGATTGTTATCTTATACCTTGTTTCTGACTTATTATTATGTTATAATTACTTTATAAATATCAATATATTCCTTAGCTGTAAGTGATGTGGTAAATGTGCACACCAAAGCCAGACAATACATAGAGAGGGTCCAGCGCTCATGAAAAGGTAAAATGTAAATGTTGTAAAGGGTATTACAGACAAAAGAAGAAGTGCTGCTTTAATGTGGTTGGGTCAGGCGACCAGATCAATGGAAAGAAGGTGTTTTTTGCATCCTATAGGACAGTTTATTTAGTCGAATTTTGGCATTGTATAGATATTTTTTGAGAGAAGTTTTTAAGGTAAAATTACTTTGATGACATTGTAAAGCTTTAACAAATGACAAGTATGACATTTTATATTATTGAACATATATAGGTTTGGTATTCCACTGGAGACTTGGTATCCAAATATTTTGCAGTTTCATTGGAAAGACACTTTTAAAGGATAACCATAGTCCCCCATCAGATTCCAGTTACATGTTATGTAAAAGCATGATTCAATATTACATTTTCATTTGAAAGACTAGAGTGTTAGCCTTTAGTTAAGCTGTTTGTCTCCAATTGTATAAAGTCCTCAAGCAGGGAAATACTGAAATCCAGAAAATGTTTCAGCACTTGAGGACTCTGTTGTTTTGAACACAATGATGGGTTGAGATGGAGATGATTTCCTTTAACTGAGAGTATCAGATGCGTACTAGTAAGCATGATATCATATTGATTAATATTTAAACATCATGTTAGAAAACTGCTAAAAACAGAAATACAAAGACAATGCCGGGCAGTTCAAAGTGACAAAGTTGAGGTCACTATTGTTGAGAACTTGAAATTGACAAGGTATGATTGGCAGTGTGAAACAAGTTGGAAACAAGATGCAAGCTCCACTGTGGGTATGCTACAGGCAGGGGGGGCTGTATGTTTTTTTTATAATTGTCCCTGTTAAGGGTGTAGGTAAAAGGCATTTTTTTTTGCATGTGAAGCTTTGAAAACAAAGAGATAGTCTGACATATTATAGTCAGAAGAGGAGGACAATACATTTTGACCAGAGTATTCCCTCTGTAACTCTGCCTTGCAGATCATGGATGCATCGATATTCTATGAGACTTTCAATCCTGACCAGGTTAAAAAGAAACTGTGAGAGAACTTGAGCAACAGGAGGAAACCGTTCCAATTGGGTGTAATAATCCCTGTATTATGTTGTTTGATCTACAATGATCTTGTAAGTTTTATTCTGTCTAGCCCAACCTTGCTTCCGGGGAGGAGCTGCATAGCCTGTAAAGTGCCTACATAGAAGAAAATACTGGACTTTCCAATAATACTAAGGTGACCTATAGATTACAATCTCTATAGCTCTAATTTTTTGTTGGAAAAATAACTTCCCCTTATACATATATATGTTTTGTTTTTGTTTTTTAATTATGGTACCTAGCCCCATTTCCTTTTATTTTGTGAGATATGATTAGTTAGATCAGAATTTCTTTTGTGCCTTGTGACATATAGTGTAGATGTGTTTTTAGGTAGCAATAAAATGATATGGTAAATGGCTGTATGTTACATTTCATTTGAGTGTGCTGCAGAGACAAGTTGACAAGAAAAGTTATTGTGTAACAAGTTTAGGTCAATAACAGATAAACATTAGGGGACTATCAATCATTTCTTTATTTTATACTGAATATATTATTACTAGCAACTTGCCCATCAAAAATGACGGCAATAAAATGTGAAGCCTGGCAATGCTGTTTGCCATACAATGGGAGCCTCTCCCCCTCTACTTTACTGGCCTCGCTATGAGTGCCTTTGACGCTCATTGCAAGTCTCTCCCTCTGTCTATTTCCTCCCTTGTGTCTAATATCCACCCCCCTCTCCTTCCCTTGTGTCTTCTTTCCCCCCTCCTCTCCCTCCCCTGTGTCTCTTTCTACCCCTCTCCCTTCCCTGTGTCTCTTTCCCCCCATGTCTCCTCCCGTGTCTCTTCCCCCCATTTCCCTCCCCTGTGTCTCTTCCCCCCTCCTCTCCCTCCCCTGTGTCTCTCCCCCTCCTCTCACTCACCTGTGTGTCTACCCCCCACCTCTCCCCCCCTTGTGTGTTTACCCCCCTCCCTACAACCGCTGTGTGTCTCCCCCTCTCCTGTGTCTCTCACCCCCTCTCCCTTCCCTGTGTCCCTCCCCTCTCCCTCCCCTGTGTCTCTCTTCCTCCCCTGTGTCACTCCTCCTCCTCCCCTGTGTCTCTTCCCCCTTCTCCCACTCCCCTGTGTCTCTCCCACCCTCCTCTCATTTATCGGTGTCTCTCCCCCCCTTCTCTCATTCCCCTGTGTCTCTCCCCCCTCCTGTGTGTCCCCCCCCTTTTCTGTGTCTCCACCCTATCCTCTGTGTCTTCCCCCTCCTTCCCTGTGTGTCTCCCCTCCTCCTCTCTGTCCTCCTGTGTCTCGTCGTCGCAATGCGCATGCGCTACTTTAGCCATGCAATGCGCACGTGCGGCCCATTGAGCAATGCACATGTGCGCCCCATTGCGCAATGCGCATGCGCGGCTTACGCCACGCAATGCGCATGCGCGGGCGTTGCAGCAATTGTAGTTGTCAAACTGCAATTTGTCGCAAGCGTGATGACGAATCACAGTTTGACAACTATTATATGTGATAAATCAATGATAATGCTCACAGTTTATATGTTTATTTTTGCCTTTACATGTAGCCAAATGTATAGAGTGGTCTGGGTGTAGGAACTGGGGGGATGGGGAGATTTACACAATGAGCTGTACCTCCCCCCAGAATTATTCTGGCTCTTACACCCCTGTGAAAGAACCTCTTATATTATCCTATTGGATGTATTGATTAATAATTGACATCTGTAAGAGTTTTCCAAGACTTCTCACCTTATTATGATTACTGTCTTTCGATAAAGAAAGTTTTTAATGCATATATATTCTTGCTTAATTGTCTTATCTCTAATGATGTATGCTTTTGTGATTGATCAAACACCCTGGTAATTTATTTTGTTGTTTTCTACTCAATACCTTGTATTAGAGTCTTTTTTAAACTAACCTTCCAAAAATAGAAACTCCTACCAGTTACCTCTATATCCTACGCTAACTGATTTTAATTGTAACCCTTTATTTCACTATTATACATAAAGGCAGCAGAGAATACATATTTTAGGGCTCAGGAATGTATTTGAGGCCCTTTAGGTGAAACATGTTGCGTTTATGTAATGCTCTATATACTATTTCTTATGACAAAAAACATCCCTTCCAAAATCATCTCAGCTCATCTCAGTTGAGAAAGATTTTAGTCAATCCTAACAATTATTTTTTTCAGGTATGTTTTATGTACATAAAAATAAAATTCAATATATAATATGTGTCACGACCTGCTTCTTCAATGGGGCTTGACAAGAACTTAGTTCAAGCCTACCCCAGCAGGACCGTGTAGTTCTTACTACCTCTGGTACAAAAGATGGCCTCAGGATATCAGGAACACCATATAATCTCTTAGAATTAGAATGAATGCACAGAATGACACACCTTGTCTATGTAAGTTCAGACACAACTCATACCTTTATTCATTGCACATTTTATACAATTTTCTGTCACACAGGCTGGCCAATCAGTTAGCCTCTTGCTTACTTGGAAAACCCTGTACCTCTGATGAGATCAGATCTCATCCTGGTGATTGTATTACCTCTCACCCCCTTTGATTGTTTATTTAGGTGGGGCTGAGTGAGACACCAGATAACAATACTGTAACATAATAGGCATCAATCTTATTTAGGTGGGAGCTGATGCAATAGCCTGTAGAATAGCTAATGTTATGCAGAGCATAAACCAAGATACATACAGTATAACAGTGTAATCATATTTTAACCATAAGGACTAATAATTACATAAAAATAATAATAAAAACAGGATAATTTCTTGCCAGTCAGGCCCAGGCCAAATTGTAAAACAGTCTTATCAGGCCCTGGGCATGACAATATGTATATATATATATATATATATATATATATATATACATATATATAAATGATAGATGCCTATAATTGTACATGTATTGTTAATAACAACACAACATAAATCTACTTTTGGGTTACAGAACTCTCTGTTGTATAGAACTCCAAATGGCTTCCTTATTCTGTCCTGCCCAAGAATATACTGGTGTTACCCAAATCCTTTTGGAGACCTTCCCAACATCCTACATGAATGGACACATAGACTGGAGATGGGTGATTTTTTTTTTAATATATAGAAACACTTTTAAAAAAAACTAAATTAAACATTACAATAGAAACCTAAAGAGGATCTGGTCAGTACTACTAACTAGTAGCATTTGGTCTGCAGCTTAGCTGATAAGAGGCAATTATTGATAAAATATAATCTAGATTGGCTTTTCTCCCAATGTAATAAAATCCATGAGCTGAGTATATGCAAGCATGAAGTACTTACTGATAAAAGCACAACTTGTTCTATAAACACTGACCATTCTTGAAATACAGTTTTTTAAAAGAAGTTATAATAAGAAATCCTGTAAAAATGCATGAAAGAAAGTGTAGCAATTATGTATTGGGATTAAGTCAAACTGTGAAAAATTTCGGAAAACGAGAAAACAAATAGCCGTTAAAAATATAAAACACTATTTCCACAAATGAAACAACTTTCCTGTATGCTTTTCAACCCATAACAACTGTTTGGTGACTTCTATGCTATTTTAAAATCAAAGACAAACAAACACCAATATTTATTTGGCACAGTGGATAATAGAATAAATGTACTTATTGGCTAAAAAATGTATTCAAATTAAGCTCAAATGGCAACATTTAATGATTTCTATGTTTAGATATACAGTATAACATTTGTAACATCCCTATAAAAAGATCCATCTAAGGCAGGGGGTTTATGGTCCTACTACTGATCACCTCCTATGATCCAAGTGGCTTCTAACGTAAATAATGATGCAATGGTGGTCCATAAAAGGTTTGCATTCTGATTGCTTCAAACGATTTTCCTTCACAAAAACAAACAGGGGGACCTCCAATACTCAATTCTGATGGACTGAAATATGATTGACACATATTTCAGCCAATCAGAAGCCCAAAAAATAAAGAAATAAATGGCTTTCTTTTACTGTATTTTTTATTTTATGTATTTTTTTATTATTGTGATTTATGTTTTTATTTTTTGTAATTTATTTTTATTTATTTTAAGTAATTTAGTTAATTTAATAGTGTAGTGTTATTTTTTTTTTAACTGTAGGTTTTTATTTATGGTGCCCTGGGGACCCCGATGACACGGAGAGTTTAACTTTTAGGTACCATGGGGGTCCATACAGACCCCCATTGTAGTACAGGTTAGTGTTAGGTTACCATGAGAGTCTTTTAAGGACCCTGTAATAGTAGGTATTCTTTTTAGGATACCATGACACTATGGGGTTAACTTTTAAGTACCATGGTGGTCATTTGAGAACTATAACATTGTCATATTTTCCTTAATAAGCTGGAGCATATCTATCAGAAGAGGAGCTATTATTTACCCCCTCCTTTTGCTATGAAGAGTTCATTCCAAAAACATACTCTGGTGTTATATAAAGAATAGACTGGCTTTCAATACATCCTGTGGATAACTGTGCAATGAGACAGAAAACTACTTGGGCTGGTCCTCTTTTGGTTGTTATCCAAATAGGTGTCAGCATACCTTTCCTACTTCTATCAGTTTCACATCAGGCTATAAGTATCCAGGCTGGTGGTGCTTAAGTCCATTCTCCTCAATTGGTTCCAAAGAACAGGTTGCATGAAAGTCTGGCATTTGCTGTAAGTGATCACAGACTTACATTTACTCTTTGCTCTTTAGCTCAGCGAATCTAAACTATTGAGGGCAGAAAAAAGGAAATATTACCTGGAAATGTATTTTTATAGCTTTAAATCTATGTTAAGAATTAAATAATTAAGGCATCAACTGGACAAGTGGATTGGGAATACTGAATAGACCCATATATTTAGATATAGTTAACTGAGGTTGCAACAGACTGTCTATTTGCATTATATTGACAGCTGTGCATCTTTTTTTTATTTTAGCTTTCAATCATTTTCAAATATTGTTTTATTGGATATAATGATACTTTACTAACTTTACATAAATATATGCATATGTGGAATAGTGGAAATAAGTAGGAGTGTATTGCTGAATGCATTTTTATTCCAGTGTATTCATTTTGTTTGGCTATTAGATTTAATTTAATGCCAAATTAAGGGCTTGTTTCATCCTGCTGCAAAGGGGGTTTGGAGACTGTGTTTCTATTGCCATTGCTAGCTGCTTCTTATATGATTATGTTCTCATTTATTCGTCTACACCTATACAAATTAATAATAAGAATTGCTTGAAAAGAGTTTTAATAACTATATTTAGATGCACGAGTGAGATGTAGATATGATTCTTAAGCTTTGCTAATATGTGTCTCCTGTACTTTTAGTAGAGAAGATCATTGGTTTTCTATGACAAAATAGATTTCTGTTCTATATTAAGCCCTAAGTGTCACTGAATTTAATTTGCTATACAGAAAAATGTTCCTGCAAAAATGTCTATTTCTGTTATAAAATCATTGTGATATTGAAATATGCAATTCCTAAAGTTGAGACAAAGCAAAAATTGAAGCAGGAGGATTGTCTAGTGGAGTGAGGCAAGGAGTTCCAGAGAATAGGGGCAGCAAGAAAAGACCTGAAGGGGGAAGAGAGAGGAAGTGATGAGAGAGGAGGAAATAATAAGATCATTAGCAGAGTGAAGAGGGCAGGTAGGGGAATATTTGGAGATGAGAGCAGAGATATAAGGTGGGGCAGTGTTGTTGAGGGATTTGTAAGTTAAGGTAATGATTTTAAATGTTATTCTGGAAGCTACGGAAGCCAGTGGAGTGATTGAGAGAGAGGTGCTGCATACACTGAGCGTTTAGTACGGTGGATGAGTCTAGCGGAGGCATTCAATCTGGATTGAAAGGGGGATAGACGAGTGGTGGGTAGGCCAGCCAGAAGTAAGTTGCAATAGTCAAGACAAGGAATGATGAGGGAATTTATTTGAATCTTAGTTGTGTATTGTGTAAGGTAGTGACGTATTTTGGAAATCTTTTTTAAATTGAAAAGACAAGATTTTGTTAGTGACTGTATGTGAGGAATGAAAGAGAGGGTGGGGTCCAGTAGAACCCCAAGACAACAAGCTTGGGAGGTGGGTGTGATGATGGGGTTGTTGACAGTGAGAGAGATGTGAGGAATTGACACTGTGGTAGATGCTGGGAAGATTAAGAGTTCGGTCTTAGACAAGTTGAGTTTGAGATGGTGGGCAGACATCCAGGAGGATATGCTTGAGAAGCAGTTGGAAACACATGCTAGAAGAGAGGGGAATAAATTAGGTGAGGAGAGGTAGATTTGAGTGTCATCTGCATGGAGATGATACTGAAGTCCAAAAGATTTTATTAAGGTGCCAAGTGAGGATGTATAGATGGAGAATAGGAGGGGGCCTAGGACTGAAACTTGGGGTATGCCAACAGACAGAGGGTGAGGAGAAGAAGATGTGCCAGAGAAGGAGACACTAAATGTTCGATCTTGTAGGTATGATGTGAACCATGAGAGAGCAGTATCTCTGATTCCAAGGAAGTGGAGAATTTTGATTGGTAGAGGGGGATCAACTGTATCAAAGGTAGCTGAGAGATCAAGGGGAAGCAGAATAGAAAAGTGACCATTTGAGCAAGTCATTAGTGACTTTTGTGAGAGCTGTCTCAGTGGAGTGTTGGAGTTGGAAGCTCGATTGGAAGGTGCCAAGAAGGGAGTTGGAGGATATAAATTATACAAGCTACACAAGCAGTTTGAAATCCAGGGGAAGTAGAGAGATAGGGCGGTATTTAGTTGCAGAATCAGTGTCAGATGAGTTTTTTTTTAAGAATGGGTGTAATTATGGCATGTTTTAGAGATGATAGAAACATGCCAGTGTTTAAGGAAAGTATGAAAATATGTGTGAGAGCATGGGTAAGTGTAGGATCTAGAGGACAGGTAGTAAGGCGAGGGGTTGATAGTATGTTGATTACTTCATCCTCTGTTACAAGGTCTAAGGAATTCATAATGGCTGTGGGCTTAGGGAAAGTAAAGGCTGGGTGTTATCAGTTAGTTGAGAGGAGGGAGTGTGTTGTCCATGTTGAGAGGAGAGTTTGTTACAAATGTTTTCAATTTTATGCTTAAAATGGCTGGCAAAGTCTTCAGCTGTGAGACAGGAAAGGATGGGAGGTGGTGGTGAGCCAAGGGAGTGTTAATTAATGCTGTTTGGCAAGGTTTAGGGCAGAGAAGTAGGAGCGCAACATAAACTTGCAGTCAGGGAAATCTGCTGAAGTGCGTGATTTCCTCCGTTCAGCAGTGCTGGAGCATCTGCATGTGGTTACAGGGGCCAAAGTGTCAAGGGTGGAAGTAAGAGTCATGTTGTACTATGAGGTGTCAGTGTCAGGACAAGTGAGATTAGTAAGGGGACTGAGAAGGGGTTGTAACACAGTGGAAAGGTGTTGTGTGCCAAGTGCATAAAGGTTTCTGTGGGTAATGGTGCCCGGGATAGAAGAAGGGCAGTGAGAGAAAGATGTAGAGGCGGCAGGATAGAAGGTGGTGGTCAGATAGAGGTAGTTGGCAGATGGCGAAGTTAGAGGTTGTGCAGAGATGGATGAAAAGAGGGTCTAGGGAGTGTCGAGGGAAGAGGTGAGTGAAAGTAGTTTGGCAGCAGTAAAGGAGGTAGGAGTGTCAATGGCAATGTTGAAGTCGCCAAGAATGAGTGAATGAACATTGGAGGAAAGAAAGTGAGGAAGCCAGGCGGCAAAGTGATCAAGAAATTGAGAGTTTGGTCCCGGAGGGTGATAGATCACAGCAAGATGTAAAGAGATAGGTGAGAAAAGGCAGATGGTGTAAACTACAAACGATGAAAATTGGAGAGAAGGAATAGTGGGTATGAAGTGAAATGTGCACAAAGAGGAAATAATATGCCAACACCACCACCATGACAGTTCCCAGGTCGAGGTGTTTGACTGAATTGAAAACCACCATTGGAAAGTGCAGCAGGGGAGGCAGAAGAGAGCCAGTTTTCTGTGAGAGCCAGTAGATTGAGAGAGTTCAAAGTCAATAGGTCATGGATGAAAGTGAGTTTATTGCAGATAGATTGTGCATTCCATTGTGCACAGGAGAAGGGAAAAGAGCATGGTTTGTGGCAGGAGATAGGTATTAAGTTGTGGGGTGTTTTGGTATTTCCAATCCTGGGGGCAGTGCATAGCTGACTGCAGGTGGAAATGATTGAGGGGCCTGGATTAGGAGATATATCTCCAGCTGCCAGCAGGAGGAATGAAAGGGATAGGAGATGGGAGTTGGTCTTACAGAAGCGTTTTTGCTTGTGAGCTGTAGGAGATGGAGGAGATAGTGACTGAAGGAAGGAGAGGAGCTTGTGGGAGCAAAGAAAAGGGGAGGATATGAGAGAAGGTGACATTTTTATTTCATTGGATACATGATGTGGGTAAAATGGGGAGGAGAATCTGAGAGACAGACAGAAGGTTATAAAGATGAAGGTGAGAGGAAACATTGTGACAGTGTGTCTTTAAGAAGAGTAATCAGGAGTAATTAGCAGGTGTTGCTGATTTGAATGAGTCTATAAATTAAGAGAAAGAAGGGATGGGTGGGAGAGGAGATTGGGTCCAGGGGGAAGCAGGAGAGGTACTGGGCTTTCAGAATGGAGTTTTGCCAATGGTGCTGTAACAGATAATTATATAAGAATTAGTGGGGGAGGAGAGAGGGGCAATGTATTCTTAGAGGTTGTAGGGGCAATAAAAACCAGGGGTGTGCAGAACAAAACAAATTAGAGTGAAAATAAATCTATATGTAAAGATATAATAACACATTTAATAAGACATTTAAAAATAATATTACATATCTATAGGAGGAAAGGGGATGACTCTGGTGATGATGACCTTTAATAATACCTTGTTGCTGGGTCCAAGTGGAAGCAAGAGAGGTACAGGGCTTTCGGAATGGGAGAGTTTTGCAAAATTAAAAATAGAAAAAATACATTTGAAGTTATTACTACTTGTGTTGCACTATTACAAATGTTATATTCAGATACAATCTGAAGTCTTCCACATGCAACTACACACCTAAACGTTTCTCTTATAAGTGTGCCATGGTGACCAAATTTTATTGCCGTTGTCTTCTTAATCTAACATTGTCATAGTCCCGTTTTCTTTGCTGAAATATTATCTGTGAGGTTTAAAAGATAATTATGATCTTGTGCATATGGTTGTTTTCATAGCTTTGCAATATTTATTTTAATTACCATTAAAATATGTGTCACTGAATAGGTTTTGTCCATTGTTAACCTATCTGTGAACACATTTGGTATGCCTTTGTTTAATTTTGCATAACTCTACCACATATCTATTTATACTCAATTGAGTCAGTTCAGTTCCATGGTCTTCAATTTGTCAGTATTAAATTTATGGTAACAAAAATTATATTTCTCCAAAATTTAATTCAGCAAGGGCATTAACTTTAAAAGCATTTACAATTGCTATGGCAATGTCATCAGCAAACAATGCACTTCATACATTTCCCTGCCTGTGTTAACCCGTTGAGTGCTAGAATTAAACCATATTGCTTTTGCCAGTGATTCCAAAGAGATAACATAAAGAAGAGGCAATTAGGAGCAATCTTAGAGTGTGCCAATAGATAAGGTAAATTTCTCTGAACTGCACCCCATATTTCATAACTTCGTTGAGTAATCACAATATAGAGAAAGCTTTTTGGACCTATCCTGGTACGGTAGGCAAAGTACTATCCTCTCCGACGTGGCGCAAAGTACTATCCCCTCCGACGTGGCGCAACAGGACGGCGCTGAATAGACAACAAGGCCATCGGTATGTTCGGTAGTGGGCACTCAACCCTCGAGGGCCTCGGGGACACCTCTCATAACTCAAGGCCTCTTCTGTTTGTGCACCTTATGAGCCACATTGGAGGGGGGAATATTGTTTTGCCTGCAGTACCACGAAATAAAGCCTAGATGTCGCTAGAGTGCTGCGTGCCAGTTCAGAAAAGCGCAGCGAACTGCGACATAAAGGGAAAGGACCAGCATTTCATTTAAAAATCTTCCTCCCAAACCCAAATTAATCAAATCAATCAAGTTTTTTTATTGTTATCTACACCTTTGCTATAGTAGATAAAATTCACCTTGTTTTCTTTCATAATCCAAGATAAACTTTGAGCTGATCTATTTGCCAAAATTTTACATCCATATCCAGCAATGAATGCTGAGTAACATCCTTTCCTGCTTTTTGTAATGTTATTGTTTGGGTTGGTTTGATTTTGTTTTATATTAGTAACAGATTATATATGAAGTTCATTGATAGGTAATCCTGTCTTTATATTTTTATGATTTGCTAATTATATTAATAAGCCTGTTATGAAACATTTGTGCATGTTCAATAATTTGTTATTTACTTGTTTATCAGAGTTATATATGAAACTATTTTATATCTTTACATATTTTTTTCTCTGTTCAGCTAAAAGACAGGTCATTCCCAGGCAGATCTCCCGACCTGGGGCTTTTTGCCAGTTCAGTTATTGTGGTGACATGACCTAAATAAGTAATAGTGCATATTTTTGGCTTCTATATTCAAGTATATTTGATTATAATAAAACATATAACAAACACATAATTGGTTTTGAATTTTTTTTTTGATTTTTCCCTCGAATTGTTGAAGAGATTGTTCTGGAAAATTATCAGCCTGCTGTACTAGATAACACAACTTTATGTCCCCTACAGAATAATTTGTATTCAGTTTAGAAATAAGAACATCGTAAAAATAACCCCAATAAGTATTTCACCACAAGATATATTATACATATCTTTAATTTCTTAAAAAATATGACCTAACATAAATAAGAATAGTTATCTTGGCCTAAGAATACCTTGTACCTTCTATTTTTAACATATAAATCAGACTTCTCTCTTACTTAACAATTTTGGAATATATGCAATTATATAGCAGTCTGTTATGTACTAATATGGCAACACCTCATTTACATGAGGAACATGCATATTTAGCATATTTTTCTGTATATGTTTTAATCAGTATTTTGATTTTAATCAAAATTGTGAAGTAACACAATATAGCATAAGTTTTATATATATATGAAAGGAACACTACAATGCCATAACAATAGGAGCTACAGGTTTTCATATACCGTAATTAGGGCCTCATTCTATTATCGGCCGTAGGAGATGCGGGGCCGCAAGGACCGGCCGCAAGCTATTCGGCTATTCTATTCCCCTCCGGCCGGGGATTCCGTCAGGCTTGCGGCCGGCCCCTTGCTATCCCTTGCGGCGGCTCGCGCCGGAGGAAAGCCTTTGATCTAAAACGGCCGCAAGAGTTTCGGCCGCAAGAAAATCCTGGTTGCTATTCAATTGCTCCGGGAACCCTCTCTGCAAGGCTAAAACCGAGCCGCAGCTTACTTGCAGCAAAGAGGTCCCGCTAGCACCAATTAAGCACATTATAAAGCTGAAATAAAGCCATCATGCACTCTGAGGAGACTATAAAGTGATTGTAGGTGTTAGCAAAAATAGCACAACATTCCCCTACACTCAAATCCGTAAATAATTTTTAAAAAAATTTATGTCACATATCCATGTAAAAAGTCCAGAGGGCTTGGAGCACCTCAGACCCGCCCACGCTGCGGCCGGAAAATAAACAGTTAATGTAAACTCGGATTTGGGCTGATGTGCAAGCTTGAGAGGGGGTTGCTATTAATCCTCATGTCCCCCAATATGATCCCTAGCATTTACAGAGCTTTACAGTGCCGTCTTGAATTTTTTTTGCGTTTAAAGATTTCTGAGCTTACGGCCGGTTGCAAGATATGCGGCCGGCCGTAAGGGGAGATCCTTGCGGGGCCGTATAATTGAATTGCAAGATAACGGAACCCCCGCAAGGAATCGCAGCCTTGCGGCCGTTTTACGGCCGATAATAGAATGAGGCCCTTTGTATTTAATCATGTATAAGCAATATTAAACTTAACTTTAAAAATGAAGTTCTAAACCTCCAGATGAGCTGCGTGTTTCCATCAATTATAAGGTCATCAACGGCTTCTAAACCTCCAGTTGAGCTGCTTATCTTCACCACTTAGAAGGTCATCAACGGATGGGAGGAACTTTAACTTAAATTGATAGGCACATGCTGGTGCTTGCCAAGCTTAACCAATTTAACACATCAAGAGGTATATTTATCAAGCGTGGATAAAAAGTGAAGTTAATTACACCCATCTTTTATGTTTTCTATAGAAGTCATTTATCAGAGTTAAAGTTAGACCAGCTTGATAAATGGTTCCACAGAAAAAAAAACATGTTTTTATTTAGTTTAACTTCACTTATCCCAGCTATATTCACTTAATGCATATGCCCCAGGTCTTTAGCCAATGAAGAGCATCTAATCCTGTCTGATTATTTAGCACTGGGTGCCAATCAGAGTTGCTCTCATCCCTACATGCCCTCCTAAGGGGTAGAGACTTTCAACTGAAGTTGAGGTTTACAAATTGATGTTTGAATTTAAGTTTAATATTAAATATTGTTTTTAATAATCATTGAATAGGAATGTTTTAAAATGATCAAGTTAAACATGTATCTTTTGTTAGGTTATTACAATGGTCCTTTAATTGAACATTTGTGTGCCTTTTTGTGTACAATTTTTAGTTGCTTTTTATTTTTAGGTTTGTTCAGTTTTCTGAGTAGCAGATGTACCCTTAATTATAAGAACACTGTCCCTAAGCGGATATATTTTTTTTACCATACAGAGAGGGGGAACCACAGTCTTGAGTGGACAAGTCTGTGTCTGAGCAATGGGAACAAAAGAAGTGTTCTCCATCCTTGTCGCTATAGCAGGATTCCTACTCTCAGGTATACTTCTATGCACTGAACAACTGGATGGCCTCCAACACACATAGTAAACAACAGACCAAACCATTTTAGCAAACATGCTTTGGATCTAATGCTATAAATATAGGGCGCTATTCAAACCATTTTTTTTCTTAAGTGACGCGACTTGTAGATTCATAATTCTTCAACGTAGCTCTTGAAACCACTGTTTTCTTCATGTTTGTGAAACTGTGTAGTCAATTTCTTAAGAATTACATTTTATACTATATTATGGATGTTTTTTGCATGGCTTTTAACTCTCTGTTGATTCAAATGCTATTTTACTGGACACACACAAATTACTTATTACTCACAACTGGTAATTTGAGGTGATTACTGAAGAAACATTTACATACACTGAAGAGCACCCATGCATAATTTTACAAGCCTTGCTGGAACACATCAAAAGCAGTTAAAGATACAGTTCAGCACTAAAAAAATATGAATAGCATATCAGCGCATTTGAAATGAATACCAAACATTCCCACATATCGACTTCATAGTTAACATAGAGGTTAAAATAAATCAGGAAACACAGATAGCCTGCAATAGGCACGCTAATGCAATGCCTATTAAAGGGCTAGCCAAACCCAAAGCAATGGTAAGCAGCAGTATTGATCCTGACCACATCACAGTACGGAGAGCAATCATGCATGTCACATACATGGGGCGGTATGTCATTTACACAATAACCCTGGGTGTCATACACTGGGGTTTGAGAAATGTCATCATGGGCAGCCTGGGGCCTTAAACAGAGGATTGGGTGACCCTGATTGTGGCTAAATGGGGGCCACTAATACATAACGTAGGTGAATGCAACAGGTAGATCACAATATAGGACATGCCATGCACTGGATTGTCACAGGGAGCATGTACCAAGTTGTAACAGGCACAGGGATATGGGAATATAGGGACAAATCATGACAAGGGAAGAGCATAATGGTGATCCAGAACAGAGTTATAAAGTTATGATTGGGTGATATTACCTTCATAAAACTGTATTACTTTGGGCGTATTAATACAGCCTACATCTGGAAAACTACACATACTGTATGTCACTGTCATGTCCGTACTGTTAACGTGACAATGATTTTGGAAGTAAATAGGGCTAAATATGTCATCACACTTAGTGCATATTTTAGGTGTTGTATACACAAATATAGGAAATGTAAACACTTGCCATAAAAACATCAATTTTAATTTAACATGAGATGAGTGCCATGAAAACATAAGCTTACAGTAATCACATATATGAAGGCATAGGTATTAAGACTTGTAGTGCCATCAACCATTATTGATATATAAATAAATTATGATGTTATCCATATGTTATCAATCTCTGCATGCAAAGGATTTCTGAAAATATCAATTATACACATCTACCATAACTTAAAACAGTATGGGTATACTGAAAGATGATCTATGTATACAATTCTGATCACTGTGTACATGTAATGTATGTTGATGTCCCAAAACAGTAACCATTATAAAAACATGGACACATTGGTTATGGTATTATAATAAAAGAATACAATGGTTTATTTTATACACAAAGCACAGTCAGAAATGTAACTGAACGTGCATTAATATCATATGTGTGGTGTGCGTGTCAGGCACAATGATCTGCTCTTATATTGTTAAGAGGATGACATGCTTAACTAATGCATGAGTTTAATTAACATATTATTGTAGGACTATGCAAATCCACAGCCATTTGTGCATTTGTATAAATTAAACCTAACAACAATCATGGGTATTAAAACATTATTTATGTGTTTACTTGTGGCGTGTGGGATCATTCTGCTAGGAATGTGTTGATGCATTAAAAATAAAAAAGAGGTAAATTGACCATTAAAGATATGTTCTCTTTGGAACACATACAAATTGCGTATTTCTTCAAGGGAATTGGCTATAATCACTTAGCATCCATTACTGATGCTGCTATCCTAGCACAAGGGGATAGATAAAGGCTTTTATTAGTTTTTCTGACCTATTAACAACTTGTATCCTGAAGTTCTGCTTGAATTCTATGAGAAGGTTATTTAAGAACCGGAATGGATTTGTTGGTAGGATTGGCTTCCTTGGCCTTTTCAAGCCCACTAAAAAGCAGATTGCACCAGTGATGCTAACCCTGTGTTTCTAATTCTCTACTGGCTCTTGAGTATTCAGAAACCCATCTCATTACTTCCCCTAGGGTAGAATTCCTGTATCAGAAGGAAGGGAATTTGGGGGGTGAAACAGATGTTCCTCCCCTGGGTTGTGACAACTGATGGCAGTGATGGGAACCAAGTGCAGGAACAAGCAACCAGCATAGTATATGGCAACTTATCCTCAGTGGTAATCAAGTTCTTTCGGCCTTGGAGGGAATGCAGAAACACACTAGTGATTTATCCAGCATTACCAGACCTAGAATCCTGCAGAGGTGATCCAGGAGAAAAGGAGCCTAATCACAAGGATGATGGAGCAGCTATCACACCGGCACCAGCGGGTGGCCTCACTGGGGCACCAGGAGGTGGAAGATCTAGCGGACTGGCTGGAGTATCTTGGGTAAGAGGAAATCATCTTGGATGAAGGGATGAAGACATTGCCTTTTGGCACCAGAAGGCAATTGAAGCTTACAACTGGTTGGACTTTTGTTCACCGTCACTGATTCCTTGGAAAGTGCCATTATAGATGGGGGCCTGGAGGACTATCGGTAGTACTCAGGCTGAGTGACAAGTCCAGTTTGCAGTGGCTATGCTCACCAGCATCTGGAGAAAGGTATGGTGGACTGTGAACTATTGCTGGAGCTCCAAACTATAGAGATGGCCTGGAAGCTTGGAACAGACTGCCACTACAGGCAAGTTGGTAGCAGAGAAGATCGACCGCTGGCTGAGGCTTTGCCAAGCAGAAGTGGTAGATGAGAGGGTGTCACTAGAAACAATCCCTACAGTCAGGGCAAGATCAGAGGTATGGCTGGTAGCTGATCAGGACCTAGCTACAGCAGGAGCTGTGAAGTAACCTGAAGCAGCAAGTTTGGAGTGGAGGTGCCATCCTCACCAGCACCTTGAGAGAGTTATTGTGGACCGAAAGCAACCAGAGAAGTTCCTGGTGATAGTGATGGTCGGGGAACAAGAAACAGATCTTAAATCAGGGGTGCACCCATTGCATCCTTCTGCCTCTGCACATAGACCAGCATTTTCCCCAGTGGATTGATGAGGAGGCTGAGTTTGGTCTCTGGTTGGGCTAGGCATATTTGTGGGAGAAGATGGTTATCGTGGCAGAGCAGGGAAGTGCTGTGGAGCTTGAGTGATTTGTGGTGGTCGGGTGGGTCTGTTGGTCTCTGGGTCCAAGAGGTGCTGGTGGTGCAAGGAGGAGGTGGTGGGGGTAGTAAGAGGTACTAGATGGTGAGTCGATCTGGTGGATGAGGGGGCCAGTGGGGTAAAATACCATGGTTGTGGTGAACAGCAGAGCAGATACCCCTACTGACCATTTGAAGCTTACATCCTTCTTCTCCTTATATCCTGGACTCTCATATCCTCCTTGCTGCTCCTACTCTTGCCACAGAGAACAATAGCATATGAGTTAATCACATTGCATGAACACAAGATTGCATGATGTCAGATGTCTGAATGCTTCAACTATTTGCCATTTGGTGGAGTTATTATTTACTATAAGTTATCATTGCTTTGTATTATAAGCTTGGTTGTAACAGCTTGAATTCTTTTTAACGTTGAGCAGCAGGACATAAAGTTTCTTCACGAGGAGGATGAGAGGATCTGGTACTCCCATCTCTTTAAGAACTTGCCACATTTTGTTGTGATCCACAAAGTCAAAGGCTTTAGAATAGTCTATGAAGCAGAAGTAAACGCTTTTCTGGAACTCTCTTGTTTTCTCTATTATCCAGCGAATAATGGCAAATAGATCTTGCCTCTTCCTCTGTGGAACCCGGCTTGCACATCTGGTAGTTCCAGGTCCATATATTGTTGGAGCCAATTGTGTTGTATATAAAGCATTACCTGGATGGCATGTGAAATTAGTGCAATTGTTCGATATTTGGGGCAATCTTTGGTACTGCTTGTTTATGGGACTGGGATGTAGACTGGCCTTTTCCAGTCTGTTGAGATTTCCAATTTTTTTGGTTTAAGGCAAGCAACACTTTCTCAGCATCATCTTCTAGTATTTTGAATAGTTCAGCTGGGATTCCATCAACTCATACCACCTTGTTATCAGCTAGGCATCTGGCTTCAGCTCCTTGGACAAATTATTGAGATCATCACTGCTCTTAATATCCTTCCTGTATAGATCTTCAGTATATTCCTGCCACCTCTTCTTTATCTTACCCACTACTGTTAAGTCCCTACCATTTTTGTATTTTATCACGCTCAGTTTGGCATGAAAGGTACCTTTGAGTTCTCCAATTTTTTTAAGCAATCTCTTGACTTTCCCATTCTGTTATCCTCTTCTATCTCTTTACATCGCTTATTGTAGAATGTCTCCTTGTCTCTTCTTGCTATCCTCTGGAATTCTGCATTTAGTTGGACAAATCTTTTACTGTATCCACTACTTTTCACTTTCTTTTATTCCTGGGCTTCTTTCAAAGCCTCATCAGACAGCCAGATTGCCTTCTTAGTTTTCTTTCTTTCCTGGATAATGTGGCAAACATTGGTCCAATGTTTTTTCAAGCATTCATTAAATCAATTATTTACCTCCACTGCATATTCACAGGGGATAGTATTTAATTAGCAACTGCTTTGTCTAATAATTTTTCTTCTTTCCTTCAGTTTAATTCTGAACAATGTGTTCAGTGATATAAGTGTCAAATAACTAGATATGAAAAAAAAAAATCACTAAAATAAGAACCACTGCAAACTACTCTGAGACGCTCACCTAATTCATTATCTCTATCTATAAGACCAAGACCTATATTTTCACTTGCAAAAGTTAAAACACAGTCAGTGTTTTAACAGGAAACACTCAGTTTTATGACCTGTTCCTGTCAATTAAAGTGACATTCACATTTTCTATTGGTTCCTATAGCTGTGTTGCAGCAAGAAATTAAGTGCCACTTGTATACTACTAACAAACATTGGTTTAAAAGTTACAAGTGTGATACGTACAATTCCAAAAGTAAGAATTTGAATAGATATGTATATTAAGAAAATAAAGCTCCCGCTGTTGTGTTGTGCTGCTGAGTCGCCATCCTACAAGTAAGGATTTGAATAAGGCTTATAGTTAGTTTCAAACACTCAAAATCCATAAAATAAAATACAATAACCCACAACACTACACTAAATCTCTTCTTTATTCCTTATTTTGTCCATGTCTATATGTGGAAGGACAAACATAAATGTAGGTCTATGTGTTAAATCTCCAAGATTATGAATCATTCGTTTAATTTACATAAAGTATGGTTTGTACTTTTATGATGCTTGTTTCTCACACTCTGGGTCCATGAAACCAGAAGAAAATAAACCACAACAATACACTGAAATGTTATCTTCCTTTTCCTATTTTTCCCTTAGAAAAATATGCGGAAGGAAAAGTAAGTATGAAAAAGATCACACTGGCATATGCCTGGTTGATTTAAATGTACTTCTTGCAAGTAAAGTGCAATTATTTGCTGTGTGCACTAATTTTGTCCATGTGAGAGGGGAGTGGTTTGCCTGTGTTAAACTTGCATAAAGGTTTGTGACGTGTCTGGGGCTGTTACTTCTTGCAAGTAAAGTGTGTTTATTTTTGTGTGCAGTGATTTGGTACAGGTGAGTAGTCAGAATCTCATTTAAACAGGGGAAGGGGCGAACTTGTGAGCTTGCGAACACTTCTAGCATTAAGTGCAGTTCTCGTATAAGTGTAGGAGTTTAAATAAAAGGAGGGGGTTTAAAGAAAAGAGGGCAAACTTATAGTGCAGAAAAGGGAAGATTTTTTTAAAACTTTACACAAAAAATATTGTTTATTATTGTTTATTTTTCCAACTGAATTTTTGGTAGACAATAATTATGAGTCAGTCCAGTGGCAACCTCACTCAGTGTGCATCTTGTCATATGAATTCACTACTGGACCAGATGATCCAGGGTCTATACCTCTGTGACATGTGTTAGCATGTTGTCTCTCTGGAAGCTCACATTGGATAACTGGAGTGGAGAATTGCAGCTCTTAGTGATATTGCTCCACTGGAAAGGGAGTTGGTGCTCACTAAGCACAGTTTAGCTGGTCCTAGCATGGAGGGTGGAGATGGGGCTAGTGAGGATGTACAGGGAGGTAGGTAGGTTACTGTTACAAGGGGAAGCAGGGGGAACACAAGTCGGAGGCCGGCCAGTACTGAGTTGGCAAACACCAACAGATTTGCCAGATTGAGTGAAACTGTTGGGTATGTTCATTCAGGAATGGCAATGCCAGATAGAGCTGTTCCCTCTAACAGCCAGGAGAACAGTTCTACTGGAGGAGTGGGAGGGCAGAATAGGCAGAGCAACAGACAGGTTTTGGTGGTAGGAGACTCTGTTATTAGAAAGGTAGACAGGGTGATTTGTCACCCAGATCCCAGCAAGCGAACAGTTTGCTGTTTCCCGGGTGCTCGGGTTTGGCATGTTGTGGATCTAGTAGATACATTTTTGGGAGGGGCTGGAAATGAACCAGCGTTTTTTCTACATATTGCTATCAATGTGGAAGATGGAGTGTCCTAAAGAATGATTTAAGAGAGCAAGGGAAGCAAGGACCTCCAAGGTAGTATTTTCTGAGATACTACCTGTGCCACATGGTAGTCCAGGGAGACAGAAGGAGCTTAGGGACTAACCAAATTAAATGTATTTTCTCTAGAAAAAAGACGTCTAAGAGGAGATATGATTACATTATATAAATACTTCCAGGGTCAGTATAAAGCTTTGTTAAGTGAGCTTTTTGTGTCAAGAGGTTTTCAACTGACAAGAGGACATCCTTTGAGGTTAGAAGTAAAATGATTCTACCTTAAAGAAAGAAAAGGGTTCTTCAAAGTAATGGTGGTTAATCTATGGAATTCTCTACCAAAGAAGGTGGTGACAGGGGATTTGATAGATAACTTTAAAAGGGGACTGGATAAATTTTTAATTAAAAAGGATATTTAGGGTTATCCTAGTTAATTAGAGTGAGAGTATTGATCCAGGGAGGAATCCGGTGACTTGTTTTTTTTTCTGTTTGCCTTCCTCTGGATCAATTAACAACTAATCTGCATAGTGCAGATCAGAAGATATCTTAAAAGGTTGAACTTGATGGACTAAAAGTCTTTTTTTAACCTCACTTACTATGTAACTATGTACAATACTATATTTTCAAAAAAGCCCAATATAATTGGTCATGAACTCTCTTCTTCCTAAAAGGTATCTTACTGTATTACACTTTTGTTATATTCTGTACTGAAATTTGGAGTTATATACAAATATTAAAAATAATAAGAATAATTTAATTATTACACCCATTATAGAAATCATTTCTAACTGCATTCCTCTTTTGTTGTAGTGTTATTTTTCTACATATAATGGTAAGTATTATGTTTTGAAATCCCTTCATTTCATAGTCAAGCAAACAGAATTAAACATACATTGAGAATATATGAATTGAGGCTTTGTACAAATCAGTTATAAAGTCTAGGTGGGCCAAATACTTCTATGATTCCAAGAGCTTCTCTTTTTACGCATTATCAACAATACAGTGGAACCTCTGTATTCACCTGCCCAGATATTCGTGAAATCCAATATTTTTTAAATTTGTTCAGTAAACAATGCTTCGATTTTCATCCAAAAATACTATATTTATTTATCCTGAAAGATCCAATATTAGTTTGAAAATTCTATATTTGACACCGAAAATGGTTAATCATCAATATGGCGGTTTCACTGTACATTACATTTAATTGCGACATATCTTTGTTTGTTTCACAGCTGAAGAGTTCTGTTCCCCAATGACTGGCCTGTAAGTATTTGTTTTGCGTAAACATTAATGTAATATTGCTAACTACCAAACATTTAATTTGAATAATATAAATGAATGGTATAGTATAGTGCTTAGCTATGTGTACCTTTTTTTTTTTTTTTTTTTTACGATTAGCTTTCTTTGTGTTTTTTCCTACTAATTTCATTTTCTAGCAAAGACCTGAACTACGTTTTGGTCAATGGATTAAATGATGAGGAAGCTTGTTCTTCCACTCGCTCTCTCCAACAGTATGCCTGTGCTGGGGTAAGTTGGCCGAGGTCAGGTATATTAAAATTAAACTACAACTATGCAATATATATGGAGATATTTCATCTGAGAATAATTGACACAGAATATGGAGAATTAGTACACATATTTATAATGTGACTATAGATTTCACAGCTCTGCTCACAGACATGCTACTACTAAAGTCAGAACAGAAGATATGACATGAAGGACAGCAGGCTGAATTCGATTAAGTGAGAGAAATCTCCAGTTCTCATGCAACCTATGTAGCTATTTGTTTGATTTGGTGTTGTATTTATTTATTGGAGAGATCTTGGAAAGAGGTTCCATAGAATGACATTGGGCCTTGAGAGGTCACTCCAAGACCTCTCACCATAGTGTATTTTACCCATCATCAAACAAGCCATAAAAACTAGTCCATTAGATACCTTGCAGTCTAAGGAAGAGTAAGCCTCTGATATTGATAAGTGTTTAGAATTGAAGATTTTGAATAAGAAAATCACTGTAGTGAGAGGACATAGCTCAAGTTCTACTAGCATCTCTATATGACTTCTATCGGGTAACATGGTTCTTCTACATTCAATTATATTTTCAGTGATGGAAATCTTATTGAGCTAATATTCTATTTCTGTTCTGATCTCAGATTGGCACTGCCCCCATGGACAGTCTACTTTCAATTTTGAAGTGTTTCACTACAAATCCCAATGCTGTTGTCACACAAGAATCCTTCGATCTCCTAATCTCCAAATTCAGCACAGAAACACTCCAAGGTGTTATGGACAAGTTTACGACACAGGTAGGGGCCAAACAAGGATATCAGTGTTCAATCAATTTACCGTAAGCAGCAAAAGTCACAATACTTTTGCTTATTTAGGTACAAACTATAAAAAAATAAAATACCACTGTCATTGATAAAACATTTCTAGTAAGTAATAAAGAATACTGAAGTTGTTAGAGAATTGTCTAAAATCAGTTACTGTATATTCATGATATTTTTAGTTTTTTAGTTTTTCATGTCTTTTTTCATTGCAATAAAGAGTGAAAATAATGCAAATGTAAAATGGATCTTTAATAGTTATTAGTAAAACCCTTGATGAGAGATTTATTTATTTTAGATAGCTGACATCATAAACATATTACCTATATGTCCATCCTACCAAACAGAATCTTAGTGATGTGGACACACCAAGATTCTATTTTGACTAATGTTATGGGGTGTCATTTATTACATTTATTAAAGCAATTAAAAGCAAAATTAAGATTTTGATGATTAAAACACAGAATAGTAAACCAGGAGCTGTAATGTCAAGAGCACTGAGCTTAGCTCACAGTAATCTCCATAACAATACTGTAAAGTGGTATCCAGTAAGTGAACACATTACACTAGTCCTTTCCTCTATAAATCCCTTTAAATGGCAGGGAAAGGATAAATAATAATAAAACATAAACCAGGTGATTCCCACTTCCAACGCTCTATCCCCTATAACCTCAGGGATCCCTTTTCTAAGTATAAGCATAAAGGCTCCTATAGATCTCTATGGAGTGTAAAAATTAACCCCCTGCCATGGAGCTCCTTAAAGGAACTCTATGTCAGCGAACTACAGAAGTCTTCTAAGGTCCTCCACAGCACCTAAAATGCACCCCTTAAAGTACCTACATAGCATAGAGGTTCATTTTAGGTACAGTGGAGGTACATAAAGGACCTCTTCAGCCATTTTAGGAGCCATGGAGTTCCTTAAAGCACCTCCATTGAAGGGGGTTACATATTAGGTGCCATGTGTCCCCCCCATGGTTATAGGTAGATGCGGGATCTCTGAGGATAGCTTGTTTGAAGGGAGAATTCCTGTGGTAACCTACTCCTAGGCTGTCAGCAGGGGGAAATCCAAGGTTTACCCTTGTTCACAGAGGGTATAGGGAGGAATCCCATAGATGCCCAAGATCATTATAGATCATTGTAGATAAGAGTTGGGGGATGGAACCACCATGGAACCTCATTGTAGATGCTATTAAGAATCTTAAAGGAACTCTGTGGCACATGGAAGTCCATAAAAGACCTACGTTGCATAGGGATTAATTTTAGGTGCCATGGAGGTCCTAACAGCAACTCCTTTTTTAGAGGGTTAAGTGTTGGGTGCCATGGGGGTCTATCAGGACCCCCATGGGTATAGTTAGATAGAGATCCCCTGGGATAGCTTGTTGGAAGGAGAAATCCCCATTGTTCCCCACTCATAGTGTGTCGGCAGTGGAATTCCAGGGGTGCCCCAGTTTTTAGAGGGTATAGGGGGAATCCCAGGGATCCCCAGGATCATTATAAACAGCAGGATATGATAGGCATTTTGAAAAAATCAATGAGACAGCTACACATTGGTTTGCGATTTTTAAACATTTAACACCATTTAGTGGCCATTCTGGTAAGTTTATTTGAGTGGTGTGATTTCAATGCTAAATTGCTAATTACAAATCAACTTTACTAGCAAAATTCCCCTTCAGAACCATGGAATGGAGCCTTATATTCTTTACTTAACACATTTTCCACATCAAGAGAGCAGGTTAATGTCACAGACAATTCTAAATTCAACCCCATCTTGGCCATATCATATTATACTTAGTAATTTGATAATTCTATCAGTTGACCTATTTTTCAATATTTACCATACAGTTAAAAGCATTACAAATCTCAACCGAAGATGCCAAGTTTTCTGATTTCCAAAAATGAGCAATTTGTATTTTAATTGTTTTTTTGTATTTTGAATCGTCAAAATAGAAAATAATAAACACTTTTAATATACATTCAATTCCCTATTGTTAGGAAATAAATGTCATAATGCTATCTCTGGTTTCCATGGTACATTCTATTTCATAATCTATCTAAGTTTACCAACAAATTTTACCAGTAATTATTTTATATTTATATTTATATTCTTTTATATAATGTTTGATCTCTTAAATTCCATGTTTTAAACCATTGCACAAATTATGCCAATAACCTAATGTTATTCAAAATAAACTCCCTCATTTTGTAACAAGTATATTATAATAAAATAGTCCACAAAATCACTTTATGTTATTTCTCATTTTTGCAAACAGAGTGCAGTGTCTTCAAACTATTCAATACTCTTATTTTATTAATACTATTTGAAATATTTAGAGCATTAATAGTCACCAATGGGGAAGAATATTTCCTAATTTATGTTTCTCATTAATATCACACCATGCTTGTATACAATAATTTTGTATATTTGTTCTTGATTTTTGTGGGATAAAGATTAGTTTTCTTTACCCAAATCACATCATCTAAATCTTAATATTCTAAATACTCATTGTCAGTTTCCTTTCATTTCATCTTATCCTTCAGATTTATGTATTTAAAAAAATGGTATAACATGGAAACTTTATAATACACATTAATATTCAGAACTGCAAAACCATGGGCCTCATTCAATTGTGATTTGGCCAATTGAAAAGGGCTCTATATGAGCACAGAGCAGATTTTTTTACAGAAGTTTTTAGTTAGTGAAGACCTTGCTTTAGAATAGAAGTTCACTAACGGAAAACTTCTGTAAAAAATATGCTATGTGCTTATATAGAGCCCTATTCAATAGGCCAATTTAAAATTGAATGAGGTCCTATCTTTCTCAAAGGGCTAATGTGAAATATTTAATATTATTCAAGATCTCTTTTTTGTTAACCATATTAAACACAAGCTCTGACTGATATTTTTTTAAATATGTTTAGGTATGATCAGAGAGTTGGTTCTAAAAAATGACATTACCCAGATCAATTGACAAGGGGCCTCATTCAAATGTGATTTGGACAATTGAATAGGGCTCTATATAAGCACAGAGCATATTGTTTTACAGACGTTTTTAGTTAGTGAATACCTTGCTTTTAGATAGAAGTTCACTAACTAAAAACCTGTAAATAAATATGCTATGTGCTTATATAGAGCCCTACTCAATTGGCAAAATCACATTTGAATGAGGCCCTAAATGTTTCAGTGATTAAATTAGTCAAGTTTATCCCATCTTACCGTGTTGAATATATCTCTGTTTAAACCTCTTCATGTGTTATGAATCAGTCAAAGACAAGCTTTTGAGCTCTATGTGTGAGTTTTTTCATAAGTAATAGGTTTTTTTAAAAATGCAAAGAAGTGTGTCAGTTATTCGGAAAACGTATCACGGTTATTCTGGGTCCAAGATTGGAGACCAAGATAAAAGCTGGGCTCCACATACAGTGCATATTGCAATACTTTCTCTTCTAAGCTCCGGAACTGGTTAAATAGAAAAGCTTGCTTTATGTCTTTTACTCAGCCTATGATATGGAGACAGGCAACCATTCATGTAATAGACTGGTTGCCTGACTGTGTTTTTGTATGGTGCCACCCTTTCAACAGAGAATATCCAAGAACAAAAAATGGATTGTCAACTACCCTGATATACCATCTTTGCAGTACCTAATGAAGAAGGACTTCCCATTCCAGAGCCATCAGTAGAATGTTTACTGCATCCATACAGGATTAAGCAGAATTAGTTGTGATACATTCAGGGTGTGTGTACATATGCATTTCTTATACAAGTTAAATATATCTGCATATGGGCCAGTAACATGAATCACATACCATACACTCAAGCAGAAGCACTTACAAACAGTTATTTTTCAAGTTCAATTCCCCATCAAGACTGTAGCACTCACTTCTGAAGGGACCAGCCCATGGCACTGGACTCAGACCACCGACCTGAGCAGAAGCACTCAACAACTGTCATCTTTTCAGCTCCATTTACCTTTTGTTTCTTTACCTCCAGACCTGGAGCCTCACACACAGACACTTTTCTGCCTTATCTGTCTAGATGTAAAAGCCAGGGTTAGTGAATAACTGCATCTGAAACACAAAATAATACAACAATGCAGTGAATAAGCTGTCAAAATCCTGAGGATAAAAAATAAACTTATTCAATGATGACAACTGAAACTATTTAATTTAAAGTTGATTAATTAAAATATTGTTAGAAAGTTAAATATCCTGTCTTCTTTCTGAAGCTCACAAATAACTAGAAAATTACCAAGTTATATAACATGTTAACACTATTATCTGTTTTTTTTTTTTTTTTGAAGACTGTCAGCCCCTGCAAAGTTTATATCCTAATACAGCGATTGAAATCTTATATACAAATAAAATCTATAAAAATACTAAGTTAAACTACTTTTTTCCCTTCAAAATATTTAAAACATTCGACCTTGCTTTCATATGAAATATGAAAGATATCTTAACCTTCCACCAATCAAACAAGGGAAGGCCTTTACATGGGCCAAAAATGAGGGCTCAAGTAGGATTTTAATATTATTGGATGTGCCCGCATACCAGGGGCCTCATTCTATTATCGGCCGTAAATCGGCCGTAAGGCTGCGATTCCTTGCGGGGGTTCAGTTAACTCGCGATTCTATTATACGGCCCCGCAAGGATCTCCTTTTACGGCCGGCCGCATATCTTGGAACCGGCCGTAAACTGTGAAATATAAAAACTCAAAAATAAATTCAAGCCTGCACTGTACAGCTCTGTAAATGCTAGGGATCATATTGGGGGACATGAGGAATAAAAGGAACCCACTCTCAAGCTTGCACATCTGCCCAAACCCGAGTTCAAATTAACTGTTTATTTGCCGGCTGCGGCGTGGGCATGTCTGAGGTGCTCCAAGCACTCTGGACTTTTTACATGTATATTTTACGGATATTAAAAATGAAATATTTTACGGATTTGAGTACAGGATAATTATGTGCTATTTTTTCTAACACCTAAAATCCCTTTATAGTCTTCTCAAAGTGCAGGATGGCTTTATTTGAGCTATTTTATGTGCTTAATTGGTGCTAGCGAGACCTTTTTCCTGCAAGTAACTGCGGCTCGTTTTTAGCCTTGCAGAGAGGGTTCCCGGAGCAATTGAATTGCAAATCTCTTGCGGCCGTTTTAGATCAAAGGCTTTCCTCCGGCGCGATCGGCCGCAAGAGATAGCAAGGCACCGGCCGCAAGCCTGCCGGAGCCTACGGCCGTAAGGGAATAGAATAGCCGAATAGCTTGCGGCCGGTCCTTGCGGCCCCGCAGCGGCTGCGGCCGATAATAGAATGAGGCCCTTGGACTGAAGAGATCCATGAAGAGTAATGTAATTAGCATTTTTTACTGCTTTAATATTTTTTTATTTTCATTATACAACTTTTTCTTACAAGTGAAAGTGTCACCTTCCAGTTTTTTAGAACATGTTTATGCTGATTTAAAGGAACTCCTGACTTTCCTGGATTATGAGTGCATCTGATATGGGAGAATCAGTAGTGAATGAAAAAAAAAATGTGCATGAAAAAATCCCAAAATAAACATTTAAACACTTACCTTGAAGTTAGCAAAATATCTTGAAATTTCTATCAGTTGAAAACTAGGGTTAACACCCTCTCCTAACCCAGGCTAAATTAGCATACAAATTTGAAAATTGTCTTGACCAATCAGGAGGAAGCAGAGACTGAAACATTTTGTATCCCAATCCTGGGTTGCTGACTGTGCTGGAAAGCAGCCTGGGATATGTAGTCGGGAACATATTAGAATGTACTATGTATTTTCATATGAGTCTCTCTGTTCAGCACGTTCACACTAGATTACAACCCTGTTGTCTGTTTCCTGCATCAACTGCTGCTGGTGTTTTTCTCTCTGTGTCTATCTCTTTGTTAGGGATTTCAGCTGTGACCCCCAACAATCATGTGACTTGTATAATTTCCTTTAGAGGTCACAAACTGTACCCGGATACTCTGCAGCTGGGTACACTGATATGTAAGCTTCCTAGGGGTGTGCAAATCCAGATAGCATTATCCAGCATATAAATATGTAAGTACATTCAACATTTCAATATAGTTCATATTTTTCTGCTATTCAGTAGGGTTTTTTTAGGAAACATTTGAAACCCAGGAATCTTTCATATCCGTTTAAAAAGCAAAATTTCCAAAATTCTCTATTATGCTTTTTTTAAGTGATTCACATATTTGTGGGAAAATATCCTTATTTCCTCGAAAAACACATTTTAAAATTTAGATGATGATTAATATTATTAACTTTTATTTGTATTGCGCCAAAATATTCTGTAGCCCTGTACAGGGGATAAGAACAAAGAAAATACAATATTAACACATTTAGAAAATGAAGGGCCCTGTTTTGAGCTTAGAATCTTTGCAGAAAGGGATTTTTCCAAAGCAACCTAAAAGACTGTAAACTTGCTACTTACAATCTAAAGGTAATAAAAGGGGCAGAGACCTGGGGAAGAGTAGAAGATAAGGAATAACCGGGGTCAGGAAGTAAGTAAAAGTTAGAAAGATTATTATTTAATGGAATAGGGGAGGCATCTGAGGTGAAAGGCTTTAGTATGTAATATGTTTTCTTACCTGTAATGAGATAATATCATCTGAACACAGGAAGTCAGGTGATTTCCATGGCTCTATACATTGAATCTGAATAGGTGCGGGTGGGTGAGGGGCAAAGAGGGAGGGCAGTGTTCTCAGGATTTCTAATTCAGCAGGCCTAGGTGTAGGTTTAAATAGGCACTAAAAGAAAATGCAAACACGTAAAAGGGACAGATAAAGAAAGAGGGAGGAATAGAGAGTGAGATAGAGAGATGAGGCTTGAGATATGTGAGAAGGAGGATGCTTAAGGATATTATTCAAGGGAGAGGGTAACGAGGACCAGGCATGATACAGCATACATTTGTTGGGGGTTGAAAAATTGCTAGAAATAATTCTGTCTACAAAGATATAATAACATTACTAATGTTAAGAAAGATATTGGCTCCAGGGATAGGGCAACTTCCATAGTCTTCTGCATACCTGCTGGTGTGTCTTCAGGATTTCAGATTCAGCAGGCCTGGGTGCAGATTTAAATTAGCACTTGTTGCAGGTACCCAGTATAGGGCAGTAAGAATGTGAGAGTTTGCCAATGCTCTTGTTGCAGGGTCCAGGTGGGAGCAGGCAATGGTATAGGGCAGTCAAAATGTGATGATAATTTTTGTTGCTATACTTTACCTTTGGAACATAAGTGTCTAGCAGTAGACAGCCAGTAAACTGGGATTTGATTGGCCCTGGTACCACTTTTGTAGTGATATCCTGATGAAAGCATTATCTGTGTTCACCAATGATATTTGAGTTTAAGAAATGCATTTTTAGTGACATATTGCATCTCATTACATTGTAAGCCTAGATCAACTCACAAGCCAGTTCCTTGTGGTTCCCAAAAAAAGTTCTTGGTTACTTGTTTTAAATGATGACCATGAAGAGCCCTCCAATTTATTCAACTTGCTTTCAAAATCTTTGCTATTCATCAATTTCCTTATTAAAAGATC